>LOEQ01004695.1:72770-83740 GCA_001685075.1 Bramus lutescens | reverse complement strand
CAGGTCCTGGGCTTTTTTTGGTTGGGAGGTTTTTTATGACAACTTCTATTTCCTCACGACTTATAAGTTTATTTAAATTGTTCACCAGGTCTTGATTTAGTTTTGGTAAATGGTACTTATCTAAAAACAAGTCCATTTCTTTTACATTTTCCAACTTTGTGACATATAAGCTTTTATAGTAAGACCTCATAATAAAAAGATGATAAAAACTGAAATATTGAGAACTTAAAATTCTCCTTCCATATTATTTGATTGTATTGTTGTGATAAACAATATGTCCAAAAGAAACTAGGGCAGAAAAGAATTTATTGAGCTTCAAGAATAGTGTTCACAGTCAAACCATCATTGGACAAAAACTCAGCACAGAAACCTGAACACAGAAACTGAAAGAGAGGACATGAAAGAAAGCTTACTCAGGAATTATGGAGAAATGTATCAACAATCAGCAAGGTAGGCAGATAGGTTCCAGACTCAGGGTGAATTTTTTTCGTTGAACACTATTCAGTGTATAACTTGATATTCTGAATGCCTATAAACTTTTTCCTCATGGATTGTTCAACTTGCTTTCTGCTACATATCCAGATATGACACTGTACATAGAGGATCCTCCCTTCAATGATTAATCAAGGAAATGCTCCAAAAGCATGCATGGAGGACAGTCTCATGAAGGCAAGTCCTCAATTGAGATTCCCTCTTCTGTGATATACTGAGGGTTTCTCTCCTGCCCAGTTCCCACAGTCATTAAGTCCCAAAGAAATCACAAAGAGGTATACATTAACTATAAGCTGATTGGTCCACTAGCTCAGGCTTATTATTGACTCTTATAACTTATATTAGCCCATTATTCTTGTCTATGTTAGCCATGTGGCTCAGTACATTATTTGTCGAGGCAGTCACATCTTGCTTCTTCTGTGGCTGGGTCAGAAATTCCGACTAGGACTTCCTTCTTCCCAGAATTCTCATGTTCTTCTTGACCCACCTCTACTTCCTGTCTGGTTGTCCTGCCTAAACTTACTGCCTGGCTACTAGTCAAACAGTTTTTATTTAAAACATAATTGACAAAATACAGACCATTGTCCCACACCAATATACTCTTGAAAGGTCTGTGTTAAACTGACCTTTAAACTTTAAAGACAGTTAAACTTTCTCTTTCTTTCTTTCTTTCTTTCTTTCTTTCTTTCTTTCTTTCTTTCTTCCCTACTTCCTTCCTTCCTCTCTCTCTGTCTTTCTCTCTCTCCCTCTCTCTTTCTCTCTGTGTCTTCTTTCTTTTCTTCCTTCCTCCCTCCTTCTCCCCCTTCCACCCTCTCTCTTCCTCATCTCTTTCTTTCATCTTTTCTTCTCTCTATTGATTGATTGATTGATTGAGACAGATTTCTCTTTGTAGCCTTGGCTGCCCTTGAACTCCTTCCCTAGGCCAAACTAGCTTCATGTTCAAGAGATCACCCTGCCTTTACCTCCTGAGTACTGGGATTAAAGGTGTATGCCACCACTACCAGGCAAAACCAAGATCTTTTTATTGATATTCAGGTGTAAGTATGTTCACCAACCAAACATATCAAGCTACACTTCTGTAAGAGAATCACTTGCTAAGAATTCTAATTCATGCCCTCTGAATCTGTTGTGCAATTCCCTTCCTATGGCACAAGTGTGTGAAAGTTGGATGCCATGTTTATTTTGACAGAAAACATTTAAAAGAAATATTTGCATTGAAAAATCTTCAATGATTGTATCTATTTTTATTAGCATGCTAGCTTTATATAAATTTATATTTGAGGTAATGAACACTTTAAAGACTGTTGAAACTTGATCATTCAATAGCATACATTAAAACATTGTGCTGGAAACCATAAACATGTATAATTATTTTTAGTTAAAAGTAAAGTGACTTCATAAATATAAACATCCTTATATAGGTTAGCTACTTTTAAACCATAATAATATGTAAATAAACTATAAAATAAATTAGCAAACATTATAATAGCATAATAGGATAGGAAATGATTGTGTATTCTATTCAAACCATTATATTTTGTGTTACCTGCAGATTTTATTTTACTACATTATGTGCTATGTGAGAGGATGGTATAGGTATTGTTAATTACTTTGAGGTTTGTGGGTACTCACTGTGTACCTCAATTTCCAGACCTCTGCTTTCATATGTAGGCTGTGTTTCTCTAGTAGTTGTCCTTATTCAGAGTTCTTTTTATTAGTATACAGATGCTTTTACTTCAGAACCTATTTTAGGAGTTCATTTTGCTTGATTACATTTTTAAAAGAAGATATTCTTATGTTAAAAGCTTAACATAAATATTGTTGTAGAGGGGCATAATTCAACTCACCATACTAGGTCCCACTTTGGACCTGAGCATAAATTCTCCCCTACTTAATCCTATATTTCAATTATTCCAAAACCTCCATATGCAAAATGTGCCGTTAGCTAATTATTGCTTTTTATTTTTGTGTAATAGGTAGCATTTTCTCTTCATAATATTGATTAGTCACAAAAGCCATCAAATTGCAAACAAGCTTAAAGTTAGTCTCACATGCAGAACATGTGTCAGTTAATTTAAAAATCATAGAATGTAATGAATAGAAAAATCCTGAATATTTATTGCACATGCTTATTCACAAATATTGTGTTAAGAAATGCAGATTTAATATGTGTGGGAGATATTTTGTTAGTTTACCCTATCCTCTTGTTCACATTTTAGGCAGCTTCTTCTGCCAACGCCTGTATCTATCTACCAGAAGTCTTATTCTTTTGCTACAAAAATATTTTCAGTCCGTGGACAACAATTAAAACAGAAGTAAAAAATGCAGTGCCTCCCAGAGAATATCACAACCAGTTGAAGGAGGTGAGAAATGGAAATCATTTGTATGGTTGATCAACCTGAATGCATCTCAGTGGGACTGAGCTTCAGTGACTCCTGGAGGTTATGTATTTTTTTTTCTTGAATTTTCACTGACTTTCTTTCCTTCATTGTCTCCAGCTGCTTTCTTACCCAGTGTAATAATAGACAGTCATGTCAACCTCACTGGATTGAGAATTTACACTAAAGATGGACACAGCACTGAGTGTGTCTGTCAGGGCATTTCTATAAAGTATTAGCGAAATGGAGGACTAGAAATTCTCAATGATGGAAGTCAATTTGTGTAGACTGGGGAAACAGTTGAAGAGTGGGTGGGATTAAGTTGGCATAATACAACTCCCACCCAGTCTCTGTCTTTCATATTTGGCCACCACATGTGAAATTTCTTCTCCCCTTCATGTTCTCATCAAGATAAATAGAATCTTTTTAGGCAAAATTATATTTTTTCCGTGTCCTATGTTGCCTTTTCAGTGATTTGTTAAAGATGGAAACACTATTTCATTGCATTAATTGGAAAAAAAATGGAAAACTTTCCAAACTTGTGTTCTTCTTGTGATTGTGCATGTATTTTTTTCTGAGCTTTTAATTATGGTTGAAATTGTTTTAGAGTTTCCAATAGACCTAGCAGCACTTTCTAGACTCCCAACAAAACAGATATCTCTTATCCTCAGCTTTGGATCTGTTCTTTTCTCATACAATTTTAAGATTTATGATATTGTTCTGAGCATGTAGCAAATTGATAATCTTTTCAAAACACTAATATCCATAATTTCCATAATCACTTTCTATGCCATGTATATAAGAGTTCTTGCTAGAATATGTAATATTTTATCATACATGGTGTAGTATTGGCTCCACAAATCTTTAATGGATGAGTAAGTTCTGAAATCACTTAATTCAGAGTTCAAGATTTCATAGATGATCTTTCACTTTGATGAAGATGGTGAAATATGACACTGATGATATCCTCACAAGACACAATGACATATAGACATTTTATAAATGCATTGTAAATACTTTAATATGGAAGTTATACCATATTTCATATATCATGACAAAATAGCTCACATGGTTTGAAATTCCTTTTTGTCTTTATATATNACATTTAAATGGTAATGTTTTATGAATTGGTAACCTGATGTTTATGTGGAAATATATGATATTTATTTGTTATTTTAAAAGTGCAGTGCCGAACCCTGTACAGTGTGAGAAGCACTAAAGTTTCATTGATTTTATCTTTATTTTTGGTCACTTTTGCCTTTAGAAGGACCATGAAACTCTCAGAGCACCATTTGAACATACATGACTTCCTAACTGGTCTTATCACCAAGACTGACACAACAGACAGACAAAGATATGACCTGTGATTCAGTAGCTTCTGATACATGTTCTAACAAACATGGCTGTCACAACGTTGACATACAACTCATTAAGATTTGAAGTTATTTTAGATTATCAAAATTAAAACAAATTTGTGTGTTTCCAATGACATTTTCTTGATTAATTTCAGCAAGTTAATGACATTTGACTACTAGTTACCAGACGACACTACTTGTTTCTCCAAGGTTCTTTCATACAAACCGCCTGATTGTATGTCTAACTAAGTATTAAATTAGGCCATCTGCCTGTACTTTGATCTGTTTGCATACTATTAATTTAAAACCTGCTAACAACACACTCATATAGCTGTTACACATGCTAACAGAGTAAATTAGTATTACTTAAAAATCTCCAAAACTTTAATTATTGACAGTATTGTCTTCTAAATGTAATGTCATTTATGTTTCTACTCTTCAAGTTTTCTTCATTTTTTTACATTTTATATAATAAATAAAATAAAAAGGAGTATTTACATTGATAGTTTTTCTAAAATGTTTTTCAGACATAGATTCGTGTACCATTTATTGTTACTGTACTTAGTATCTTAATATATTTTTAAAAATGTATGTTTATAATTACTGTTCAGAATATACGATTTTGTCTATGTCTACTGTGAAAATACCATATTTCAGCCACTGACCATAGTTATTGATTTAAGAGGTAACATAATTAACAAATGTAATTTCTTCATTTTTAGGACAGCAAAATTAACAAATTCTGAAATAGCTTCAATCTGGAAATGCTTAATATTATTTAAAGAGTGGTATATTCTGAATGCTCTAAAGGACTGAAATACTCATAGTATTGATTTGTACTGATCTTTTTCTAAATTAAAATTTCCAATACAGCCTGGTATGCACACTTAGTTCCAACGCTCGGGTGGAAGAGGTAGGTGAGTCACTGTGAGTTTGAGGCCAGCTTGGCTAATATAGTGAATGGTGAGCCTTCCAGATCTTCCTAGTGAGCCCTTATCAACAGTAATTAATTAATTTAATTTAAATAAGAAATAAACTTTCCAACATGCAATGATTTTTATTTCTTATCTCAGTAATTGCTATGATCAAACTGTTTTGTCTTACCCCCCAAATTCTCCCATTGACGTTCTACTCATCATGAGATGTCTTTGAGGTAAAGATATCATAACTGTAAAGACCTTCTGCATGAGGTTAGTGTCTTTATATGGAAAAGACAAATAGCAAATGATATTTTTCTAACTACCATGTGAGTTCACAGTCACTAGGCTCTATCTTTTAGCTAGTAATAGCAACTTCACCAGGAACTGAGTGACCAGCAGTGTTCATGCTTTTAGAACGAAAAGAAAAAACTTTGTGTTGAACAGGTTACCACCTATAACATTTACTTTTTATAGCAACTAAAGTGACAGCCACTTTTATCAGTTCTTTAAGCTAAATGTTTTAAAATGCTATCTCTTTGTCGCTTATATTTTCATTTTGTTGGCATCAGTTTATATTCAAATCCTTCTTTGAAATATAGATTAGGCTCCATGGGTTTTGTGACGTCTATCAGAAGGCAGAAAAACTTAATGAGTTCCTCTAAGTATTAATTATAATTACTTGCTTAAACATATCTCATAATCTCCAAAACTATAAGCAACAGAGATTGGCTAAATTTTACCACTATGTCATGATATTCTGTTTATAAAATTCCTTTCATGAAGTAGTAACTGTGTTCAAATTGTATTCTATTCCTTTCACATGTAGTATAACAGGGAAAACCTCGCAGCGCTTTTGAAATTCATCCCTTCTTGAGAATTATCCACTTATGCAATTATATAGAAAGTCCAATAAATTAAGAATGATTGCAAAAAGAATAACACCTGTAAAACACCTACTCTTGCAATTATGTTTAACTATAAAATACTCTAGACTGTAATAATGAACAAAATCTGACACGGTCTGACAATTTTATGATGTTTTAATCTGAATCTTAAATATGGAAATGAGACTAGGGTGAGAAAAAGAATGAAGGGGCATTTATTATTCACATCGGTTCAGTTGGGAGGATATAAATGTTACTTTCTTGGCATGACACCCTCCCTTATGAATATCCATGACTCCATCATATTGACAAATAGTAACATGTGTTCAGATAACATTAACTAAAGTGTTATATGATATTAAAAGACTAAAGCTGCAATAGATATTTTTTTAAAGAAACACACCAGCTGAGGATAACGCATTCTTTCTAAAATGGCAAAAATTTCATGTGAACACCATTACCTGGATAATGACAACCATATTCAGATTAGAGATCCTAATTTGTCTCTTTTAAATATCGAGAGCATCACCTGTTTTCATTCTACTTTACAATAAAAAATGGCTTGATAGAATTAGGCAACACATACAGCCTTTGTTTTAGCTGGCCCATTTGGAAAATTAGGGTCACGGATGATGGCTTCCTGAGTGGGGCAGCAAAGGGAATGGTAATGGAGAAACATTAAAAAGATTCAGATGTGCATTTTCAAGAGGCATTCGCAAATGTGTGAGTGCATTGACATGCTTGATTATCTAAAAGCTGAGCTGTGCAAATCATAATAATAAGCTTTCTCATTAGATTTCCTGCATTTTCTGCTTCTTTATCAGCCAAAAATGCCACCCAAGATTCCCCTTCAGAAATGTACCATTTACACTGTTCCAACTAAAAAACTACTAAAGGAAAACCAAGTAAAAAAGGGGGCAGTGATTAAATGGGGAAAATGTTCACACTTAATTTCAAAAGATAATCATGCTTTTTCATAAACACTTGAAACAAAATGTTGCTTGGCATTCAAAGAAGTTTTTAGTTGGATCACAGTCTAATATCTAAGTAAATACTATACTGCAACTATTTTAAACATGAACCCTTTAAAATAATCCTGGTAGCTAATTAAATCAATAAGTCATTTAATGCCTTATTTTTTCTTCCCTCTCCCTGATAATAAACACTGTTTAGAATCAAACATAGTAACATATGAAAAGAAGAATTACACAGTACATATGCCAAGACATTAAAAAGCACTTTGCTGGTTCAAAAGTTCTTATTTCAATTTTGAGCTGAAATGAATAAACATGAGTAATTACGAATAGGGAAATAAACAGCCTACTCAACATAGTCCACACTATCCTCACACTTAGGATGCACCATTTCTCATAGACAAAGCTTATAGCAGAATGATTTTACATAAAATCCTAAACCCTCTAAGGCTTGGCATTTAAGTAAGCAATACCGAAACAAAATTAAGATATCAATCTGTGTGACACAAATATTTGTAATTTAGCAAATTTAGCAATGTGACTTGTTCCATTTGTTAAAAGCACAGGTAATATTTCTTTGTGCATGAATGAAACTCAAGTTGCTTTGATTGACACAGAAGAGTTGCACTGTTACACTTTCGTTTCTTGTGCTATTCCTGTAAATCTGATACTGAGAAACTCAGATTAAGAGAGGCATGCGAGATCATTGCAAGCACTGCACCCAATCCCATGACCCTATACCTACCATATTTTTGAGACTCTCAGCCTTAAGAAATCGTAACACCAGCATCTCATCCTCACTGCCTAAGTACCTGCTTGTTACTTGCCCTTGTGTACAGGGAGCTATCACTGCACTTCACCCTTAAATGAGGAATGATAAGCAATCAACAGCTGATGACAAAGAAACAATCAGTTTTCTCCAAATATGAGCTTCCTGATAGGTGATAGAATCACAAGTAGTCAGCCCTAAACACATGAATAGATAAGAATACATGCACAACCCCCCCCACATATACATATATTCTTTGCAGTTTAAGTTTAAAACTTTCAGCCACCTACCTCACACACATAAGTTGCATAACTGCTAGAATGTACAATTATTTGCAAGCTATTCTTTGATGGGATATTTTTCACCTGCTCCATGCCTTAAATACGTAGGTTTATCACTGTGTTTCATGAGCACTCATTTCTTAGCTTTACTCCTCACTTAGTATTTTTTTATTTTACTGATTTTTATTGAGCTCTACCTTTTTCTCTGCTCCTCTCCCTGCCTCTCCCCTCCCCNAAAATAATGTTTTCTAGCTCAATCCATTTTCCTGCAAAATTCAAGATGTCGTTAATTTTTTTCTCTGCTGTGTGGTACTCCACTGTGTAAATGAACCACAGTTTCCTTATCCATTCTCAGTATCCTTTAAGTATTTTATCTTTCTTTGAGAGTTTCACAAAATATATTTTGATCATATTCAACCACCACTCCTCCTCCTAAATCATCTGAGATCCATTCCATCTTCCTACCACATTGGACATGTGGCATTGTCTTGCTTCTTTGTTTAGAAGTAACCTATCAAGTCCAATTTATACTGGCAATATGCTCATGGGTTTGGAGGAAATCCACTGGAGAACTGTCAACTAAAACGGGGCTATAATCTCAGAGAAAACTCACTCCTTCTGCCCCAAATGTCATCAACGGTTTATAACTCTTAAATTAATATTGAGGATTGAAAATTCCTGGTCCTTTATTCTAAAACATTGACTGGCTTGATATTGTGCCGACAACCATGACTGCTGTGAATCCATGAGTACAAAGACCTGTCGTATCCAGAAGATACAGTTTTGCTTCCATCCACTTCAAGATTTACCTCTTAGAATTGTTTTCTCCCTTCTACTAAGATGGTCCCTGAGTCTGCGTGTAGGGGAGGCTACATAGATACCACATTTGTAGCTGAGTACTGCATTTAACGTGACCTCTGCATTAAAAATATATCCTTATAATTCTTTTAAATTCTTCATTGTCTATTGTAATCACCCCCTTTTCATCTCTAATTGTACTAATTTGGATCTTTCTTTTAGTTAATTTATCTAGACTTGGATAGATATTCAAAGAGCAATCTCTTTGTTTCATTGACTCATTTTATTTTTTGTCATTTCTAATTTGTAAATTTCTACACTAATTGTTGCTACTTCTCTGAATTTATTGCTTTTGGTACTGTGTTGTTATTGTTTCTCTGATTACTTCAGATTTAGTGTCATGATTTTTTGTTTAGGAACCCTCTGATTTTCCAGTGTAGACACAGAAAGCTATAAACCTCTCTCTTTGGACAGCCATTATTCCATAGATTGATTATATTTTGTTTCTATTATCACTCAATCCTAGGAGTTTTACTACTCCCTTTCTGATTACCGCAATAACCCATTAATTATTCAGTAGTGTGTTGTTATAGTTATTGTTGTTTGTTTGTCTTTTTAAAGCAGAGTCTCTCTCTGTATGAGCCCTGATATCCTGAAAATCACAGTGTAGACCAGGTAAATCTGGAACTTATAGAGCTCCACCTGCCTCTGCATACTGGATGGTGAAATTAAAATTACATGCCACCACACTCAGTTTCAATAATGTGTATGTAATCTCCACATATATGTATTCTTTCTGCTGGATGCTATTTCTGTTTTTCTTTCTTTTAGATTTATCTCACTCTAGTCAGATAGAACAGTGTTTTCCAAATTGTCCAATAATTAAAGTAATTTTTGATTTGTACTAACAATAATGAGTAGAGTCAAAGATTTTTTAAAAAAGGTAAAATTAAATAAAAGGAAAATAAGGGAAAGAGAGACAAACAGAGACAGACAGAGGAAAAAATCAATAGTAGCAGAGGGGCAAATGGTAGAGGCCATATTGCTGAAGACCCTCCCTCCAGTACTATAAATTTCAATAGAGGAAGCCCTCTTTGCTCACCATTTTATCATGCCCCTATTGCATATTTTAGATATAAAAAGAATGATCTCAGTTCTTTAACCAGCACACACATGTGTCACAAAACTCATCCTTTCTCCATCACTATGTTGCAAAAGCTCTTTGTAAATTCATTTCCTCAGGTTGTTCAAGATACATAATCCTTTGATGAAAGCTATGACTTGTCTTGATGGGTTTATCCCTAAGTCTGTCATTTTTTCGTAAGATTTAATATGCATTTAATACATAATTATAATTAATAAGAATTTAATACAAATCCTCCAAGTCCTCTATTATCCTGTCTTTCTTTCCCCTCCAGTTATTTTCTTATCCCTCTCCTCCTTTCCTTTCAATTTTCATATACTCAAAGTTTAATGGACAGCTGACAAATAAAGACCTATATTTTGAAATCATGTTTACAAATTAATAGCTAAATGAAAAGGATGCAAATAGTGCCACACAGGTAATTTACTGGAGAGAAAAGAAAATTTTCTATATATTTTATTGATAAAGTGTATCACAATTGTCTAAAATATTTAAAGATCCATATTTATTTAACAATCAAACAAAATCCTCACTTTTTTCGTTTGAATTAAAATATTATATACTTTAAAGGCCTGATGAAACTTAATAAATTTTTAAATCTGCTATAACTTTCAGACTCATATTCCTGAACTTTGTAAATTTTTTTATGGATTTAGTGTTTATTTGCTTCATTTAAACAAGTAACAAAATCTCATAATCTCACTTTTTGTTGAAATACACACACACCCTGTGAGAGACTGCAGGAATACAATCCGGTGTGTTGTGTCTTAAGAGAGACTTTTGTACAAAGGGTGTTTTTCTATAACAATCTGACCTCTGAGTATACTATGAGATGCCTTTGAAATATTCTTTTTTTACTATTTCTTTTTTTCTTTTATTATTATTATTATTATAAAAATTTCCACATCCTGACCCCTCCCGCCTCCCCATCCCTTTCCAGTCCAAAGAGCAGTCAGGGTTCCCTGCCCTGTGGGA
>LOEQ01004695.1:59898-72662 GCA_001685075.1 Bramus lutescens | reverse complement strand
GGACCTTGGGAGCTCAGTCTAGTGCTCCAATGTGGGTCTCTGTCTCTATCTCCATCCATCTCCAGCTGAGGGTTCTATGGTGATATGCTCATATATCCTGAAAATAAATATTCACAGGCACACACTACCGAGTCTTTAAATGGATTCTATTTACTCTCAATTGCATATCTTAGGGGTCTAATCAAAGGAAAAAAAAACTTTATTTCTTCTTCTCCTCATTTGTTTGTCATTTTTAACACATTTTGAAATCTTGATATTCCATTAAAAGCAGAGCAGTGTACTGGAACTGCATCTGGGACTCTTTTAATCTAATTTTAAAGATTATTTTACTAATATCCTGTCGAGTAAGACCTAGTAGAGCTCTTGATGCTGCAATCACATGTTACCATTTGCACACTGATTTAATTGCTTAATTTAATTTTGTAAAATGAGACCAATGAATCCAATTAATATTAACTTTACAAACAATTAATTTTACATTAAGAATGAGTAGCATGAATTACTCACAGATCTACTGAAGCATGGAGATTAAATCCTAATATGAGAGTAGCAAGGAGCAAGAGCATCAGGAAGATGGTTGCAAGCAAGTTCTGAACCGTACTATAATGAGAATCCTTTATAGATCGGTGAAGAACACTGGTATACTTTCCCAGTGAGGGATAAATATGTGTTTCCAAATGCTGGATGCTAAAATTAACTTGAACAATAGTGAACAGTAAGGAATAAATGATGAGAGATATATTAAATTGCATACTATTGAAACAAATGAATGCACATATATAGGCATTTAAATATTTAAATATTTAAGGAATTTAAATATTACTTTTTGTTGAATGCATAGCAGATAATTTAAAATTTTTGAGATAATACCACAAGATAAAAGACTAAACTTACCTTAATATTCCCTTAAACTCATTTGAATAGATGATATTTGTGCCCACAGAACAATCATTTCATTTGAAATCAGGAGCCCTGAGGTTATCTTTAAATTTATCAAATTCATTATGATTTCTTTTTCCATTTCTACCAAATGGTAGTGACAAGGACAGACAGTAGAAAGTTACACTTAATTTTCAACATTATTTAATAAACGAGATATAGTAGAGATAGCAGCCAAAGAATTAATAATTCATTGTTTTTACATGCTTCAAATACTTTGTCTTTCTGAGATGCAGCAAGGGAAAATTCAGTAAATTGGAAATATTTTTCTTATGGAAACACTTCTTTGACCAGAGCCACACATATCTTCTAGAAATGTAAGTAGAAAGCTCAAGAGTTTTCACTGAAGAAATGTGTAAAGCAAATGTACTGCTTGTTCTGTATTTTCTAAATTTTGAATTTGTAATTTTACATTTAACACTAACTTTGAGAATTTCTATTAATTTATTCTGTGGTTTCAATGATTTCACAACAATATTTTATGGAGCATTTATTTTCTAATCCTGTATATTTTGAGTTTTTTCAACTTCTTGTAAAAACATGGATATCTATTTTGCTAGGTACAGGCATTTTTACTACATGATTTTATTGGAGACATAGTCTGTGCCTTTATATAATATTTTTCTATGCCTGCAATTTAAAAGTTAGGTGTTTTAATGGTCTTCAAAAGTTCTCCTGTGTCTCTGTTTCCATTCATGGATTATTTTTCTTTATGAGCTTTTAATTATCTGCATTACTACAACTTGACTTTTGCTTAGTAATTCCATATCTTTAGTGAATCTTATTTTCATATCTTAAATAGACTTGCTTTTCACATTAATTTCTTTATTTTTGTTTTTGTGCAGTATATTCATGTCATCTTTGAGCTTTTTGAATATCCTCATAAACAATCATTTTAGTCTGAGAGTTTTTCCAAGCCATTCTCATTGGGGATCTACTATTAAGAAATTTGTAATTTTTTGAAGGTACAGTTATCTTTGGTGTTTATGTTTTTGTTTTACCATGGTACTTCCATAGGTAGAGTTGGTTGTTTCTGTGGGAGTGTGGGATTGGCACTTGTGGTCTGGAAACCAATTATTTGTCAGTGTAGGAGCTAGAAGTGCAAAGGCTGAGGGATGGGGTCAATGTCTGGTTCCTTGACCCATGGCCCCATGAGCTGGGCAGACAAGGAAAGTTTTGGCTAGATGATTGGGTCTAGAACCTTAGGGAAAAGTAATCCTGGGAGGCCGAAGTTGGAAGGAACTAGAGATCCCTTATCTTTTGTTGCCTGGAACTGAATAGATCAAGATAGTTTGGAATGAGTGATCAAGACTTGATGAGTCATTACCTGACCTCACTGGTGGGTCATGAATATTTTGATATTTTTTACTATCACTTTTCAGTATATAAAAATCAAATTTTGATATCTTGGAATTGTATTGTGTTTAGAATGTTTGATTTTAAAAATTTGGACTGCTAATTCATATCTCTTACATATTGTTCCATGGAGTTAGGTTTGAGCTGATGATAGCCTTTTAAAAACTTGAAATGCTTTTATCATTTTAAAGTATGTTGTTATATGAAACTCTGCTGATGGTACAATCAACTTATTAGTCTGCAGTTAAAAGCTCTGAGGATTCTCTCTATACTTTAGAGTCAAGCAAAGAAGCATCTTCATCTCCTAGGAATGAAAGTTTGCTCTAATCCTTAGAGAGTGGGAAAATGATGCAAGTAACAAAGAACTATTTTAAAATAGTTTATTCATGGTTTCTTATAAGTAAGTTTTTTATTTTTATATCTATTTCAGTTATTTTGAGATCTGTGAAGAATTTTTGAACAAAAAAATGAAAATTTTGGTTTTGGATTTAGTGTACTACACATCTCAGAATGAATTTAATTTTGGTAGGTATAGGTGAGATGAATGGAGGGGAAATTGATAAAATTCTGTTTCAGTTAAAAGTTTAAAAAGCAAATATACAACTATTGTATATTGTAGATCAAATATTTAGAGCAACTTTCATTTATCTATCAATGATCTAAACTATAAACAAACCCATGTGAGGCTTGTGATATTAATCCAGGTTGGGAGAAATATAGTTAATAAATATTGGTGTTCTCAATAATATTGCATGTAAATATGGACACTTTGAATTTTATTAGGCTTTGTATATTTCACATAAGATCTGAAAAATTAAATAAAAAGAAAATTATTTGAAATTTAAACAAGACATAAACCCAGCACCATACTGTGAAGAAGAACTGTGAAGAGAGAGCTAAGTAAGATTAGAAATAATTGGGAATATGTCACACAAAACCTCATCTTATGTTGAAACTACCAAGATAATAATAAATAAAATTTATAAGTATGTATTAAAATTTGGATAAAAATGTCATGCCTGAGGTATATTCACAAAGATGGTATATAATATTATACTGAGAAGTGGCTAAAGTAATTCTTATAGATTATTAATTTGAGGAAGTCTGCATTAAAAAAGTATATAGAAATTTGTTCTGTTATTTTTGCAAGAATTCTTAAATTTTAAATTATTAAAAAGTAACAACAATGGACACACTTGGTTTTTTTTCTCCTTTAAGGTAAAGGTTGTCTGCTAAGAAATTTAAAAAACATCATGAAAGATTGCATTCTAAAGAATTTAGAACGATGTCTGCCACAGGGTAAGTTTGTTTTAGCTATATAAGCATCTGCATTTAGAGAAAGGTTAATTTGTTAATAGTGCTTTGGAAAGTAGAACATTTCAAGCTATTTAAGGAAGAAATTATGATATAAACTGTTATTTTAAGATGTGTATTATATGCATATAAACAGAATCGGGTCTTAACCCATAATAAAATCATTGAAATTCCCCAAAGAATATGTCATCTGAGGTCAAGGAATCGATAAATCTGAAATGAAATTAATGTCATCTCCATGTGTGAGTCATGCAGCTCATAATTTCAGTAGTACACGCGAATGAAGAACCATGATGAGAGTCAGTGTACTGTTTTTATCTTTTCCATTTTGCCCGTTCTATCATTGCTTAATATCAGGAATAAAGAACAGCCATTCACTATCTAATGTGTGAAAAATTACTCTTGTATTAAGGATGCAGATGTTCAGCAAAATCCTTCTCATCTTTGAACTTCTGTTCAACATTTGTTTGAGAATCTAAGCAAGGACTGTCCTAATGGCACTCAGAAGGCCAGTGGAATTCAAGTTGTGCTGAGCAAGGAACCGTAGCTCAGAGCAGTGTCACCAGCACAGTGGTGAATAACGTGTCAAAACCAGCTTGTCTCTTTCTCGTCTCCTTGCTTCTACAGGCATTTGTTTTATTTCTCCCCAAATTTTATATGATCAAATTATTTCAATGTTCTTGTATTTTCTTCTTCAGATTTTTTATTTTTCATTTTATTATTGAGATGATGATATAATAACATTTACCCTTCTTGTACCTCCCTCCAAATATTTCAATATATCTTTCTACTTTCTACTTTACATTAATGTCCTCTTTGTTTCTTACTTGTTTTTGTATGCACGTGTGTATATACATATATGTCCCCAAATATAACCTCCATAGTCTGCTTAATGTTAATATATATNTATGTTTTCAGAGCTGACCATTGGTGTGCTCTTCTCTGTGGAAACCACTGTTCCCATTCCCAACTTCCCTTAGTTTCTTACAGTTCTTTGTGTATGGGTGAGACCTCATGGAATTTTCTCTGTTTATTTTGACATGTCTCTTACTGTTGTACTTTCACAAATCACATTTTGGCAGTCGTGTTGGTGAGACTTTATGTGTGTAGCTTCTGACATCACTAGAAGATAGAATCTCAGAGAAAATTCTTTATTCTTTGAGATTGAAATCTTTCTTCCTCCTCATCCACACTTCCTGAGCCTTACATGCTGTAGTGTTATGTCAATGAATCCATGGGAATTAGGCTTTACAACTATGCAATTTGATTGTATTTTTCTGTAGTAGTGTCCATCTATTGCATAGAGATGTTTTCTGGATGAGAGCCAAAGACTACATTTATCTGAGGTTATAAGGAAAAATGCTGACAAAATTGTTGCTACAGATTGTGCTAGTTTGGTAAATTAGTGGTTGTATATCCCCCCTACCAACCACGAATTCACTAGCAGCGAGCAGTTAGCTAGATTTCCAATAAGAGACATGATCTCTCTTTTATTGAACAGGTCTTAAGTCTAATCAGTGAATGGATGCTTATCATGAAAGTATGTATGTCATTGTTAAACTCTTAGGGTTATCATGCCAGTCTGATAATTGATGTGATTCATAATCATCATAATTGGGTGGCATTGTTGGTGGCATCTTTACTTTAGAAGCTTGTATGGTGCACTCTAGAACTATCTGAATGAGTCGTCAGGATGTAAGCACGCAGTTCAGTTGCAGCCCAGGGGTCTCTGGACCCTACATCTGAAGGACATGGTACCTTCAGCAATTGGGACTTGCCTTCTACTTCAGGGGATTACCAAGGGAAGCATCCTGTTTCTGAACCCTCTTGTTAGCCCTAACCAAAACCTTAAAAGAGAACTTTTCATGCCTGGTATTTGACTTTTTGTTAGTTGGTCTGTGACTCTTTGAAATAACACTATAAACCCAGATGGTAAAAGATCATTAACATTGTGGATGTACCTTTATACATGGTAATGATTATTTGATATTTGCAAAAAATTAAAAACTTTGGATTTAAAACATTATTTATTGTAAAATATGAATTAGTCATAGATGATCATTGAAACTTTCATTGATCATATTATATTTTATCATATGTTATTTTTAGGTAGTGTATCCAAAATCAAAAGGAAATAAGTCAAAATGAATAAAATGCCAATAACAGATAATTATACTTGCTGTTACTAAATTTAAAGGACATCTAGATCTCCTTTTATAAACCATTTGAAAATAAATTAGATGGATTTTTCTGCTCTTATTCCAGACTCATCTATTTTAAATGTCTTAGTTTATTTAAGAGAATAATTAAATGCATGGTTAGATAATAATAGAAGCAATATAGTTACAGTAACTTTACATGAAGAAACCACAAGTTGGCATGAAAACTCTGAAAACCAGGAAACCAGAATCATTATGATGAAAGCAAGTAGAATGTGTGGTTTAGTCTGTTCACTGAAAGTATAAAGCTTTCACCATTATGTATGTAAAGGTTTTAATTGTGAGATTCTTCATTCTTCCTCTGAGGAAGGTAGAAATCCGTATCACCCTGTCAGCATCACCCATTAGTCCATCTGACTTATTTTATGTTGCACTGTTCTTCTTCAACTTTTTCCTTTTCCACGGAAATGACAGAAAGCTAAAGTATATTGAGACTATTTTAAGGTGACAATGAAAACTGGAAAGAAACCTAAACTATTACTCTGGATGGAACATAGTCACCCTCTGCTCCACTTCTGTGAGATGTTATTGTATACAAAAGGACGAATGAACAACTTTAGTAATTTTGAAATTATTCATTAAACTTTTACCCTATCACAGTAAAGAAATCTCAGAAGATATGAATTGACACTGATAGACTGTAATGTTTAGGTATATGAGAATTGTATGTCTGCCTCAAAGATACTTTTTTCCAATTGTTTGCTGGAAAATAAGAACCATATGAAAATACTAAATCTTATTTAGTTTGATATTAGTTCCTAGTAAAACATTTAACATTCATTCCAGTGATAAAGACAAACACTACCTAATCAAAATGTACTCAAAACAGCTATCTATATAGCCAGTTAGCAAAAATTGTCTGTTTTGCCAACCAGAAATATAACATTTAATTATGTGATCTTCATATACAGGAAGTTACTTTTCCCCCATTGTTGTTTGCTTTAATGTTTGGAGTTGAGTTTTATAAGTCTTTGTCTTTTAACTTTTCCACTTTTTTAAACACTTTTGTTTAATTCCAAATCATGCAAATCATTCAGTTCCTTTTGCAGTCAGAATTTTTGGTTACCAAACTTCATGGGGGCGCATACATTCACAGGTGTTTGGGAGGCATTTTATGGATCACCTATCAGCTATCAGGCAAGAGCTTAAACAAAGAAATATAGGTTTGAAGTAACGTTCCTTGTTTAATTTATCTCCTCTTTGATCAGCGAAATTGATAAAATAATAAGACATGGCCTAATATGCCTAACATTTAAAGTCTGTAAAACTTAGATGAAAGTCTAATTTTAAGTTTTCTGTTACCTTTCTGAATTTATAGCAATATTCTACTCTTCTTATTCACTATGTTTTTAAATAAATGATTTTTTTTATCATAATGTGATCCTTAAGAAAGGTTTCTGTTCCCAGTACCATGACCACTGTGGAGAAGACCCATTCTCTTTCAATTTGATTTTTCTATAGGAACTGCATTGTTGTCAACTCAGGTTTTCTTACACGTTGATTTGAATACCGAGGTAGTCAAAGGAAAGATTAACAACTCTATAATACATTCAACTTTTACATATTATTAAATATAAGTCTTATCTTACAGTATTCAATTAAATCTTATGGCTCAGTTTTCTTTATTAATTTTTACTTTCTCTATGACCTACATTAGCATCAGACACTCAAAAGCCCCATTTATGTTGTTGAACAATAAGCAAAAATTCTAAACACAGTCCCTTGCCCAGATGTCAAGCTAATCCTCCTGTCTCATTCCTTTGTATTTCTCATTGAGAACAATATGTCAGAATTTTCTGTTTTTTATTCTTACTTACTAATCTTAATACATTTATTCAATTTTAATGTCATTATAATTTTAAGGATGTCATACATTGGCAAGAAAAGATGTTGTGACGTCATATGAAAATACAAGAATATGACTGTATCATAAAGAACACTGAAGAATTCTACAGGGAACAAGTAGAAATTTGGCATATTAGTTTCATTTTTGGAAATTTAAATGATATCTTTTTTATTTCTCCTATTAAATCTTTACCTATTGTGTAAATTAGTCTTCCCGAGCCCCCTTATTCCCCAGGGAAAGGTGAGTACGCTATCCATCCATTCTGCAACCCCACAAATCAGGACAATCAGATGCAATAGGGAGTCAAGTCAAAGCAGAAACTCGGTTTATTACTGTGAGCGTTCACTTATAAAGGTTAAGCGACATCCTGTGATGTGGGGGTACTCTAGTCAATGAGAGGCAGCCAAACAAACCCTCCTTCTGACTGGTGGGGCATCTACCTAGATTTTACCGTCACATCCTTTCTTAAACTCAAGCCAGGATTTTCTCTGTCCTAAAGGACTCGAAGTGTAGGCCCTGAAATCAAGCCAAGCTTTCTTTTTCTTTTTTTCCTGTAGGTTTTGAGGTACAGACCCTTAGATAATTTTGCCCAAACAATATATTATATTCAATACAATATATTTTGTTTTATAAGGATTATTTTGATTTTGCATGTATAGACTGTCTGATGCTTGCCATGCTTTTCAATAATTTATTGTGATGAAATAAGGATAAATCCGATGTGTACTACATTTCCAAGGACATTAAACAGAGATTCTCTTTACTACTAGTGACTTACAACAAAGAATTACCCTAGGCAAAATGTTAGATCATTCTACTTTTACTTTTATATATANATATATATATTCTCTAATACTGTTTTAAACACCATTATTCCCTTTGATTCTTCTTTTACATCAAGTTCTTATCTATTAAAAATTGATTTCTCATTCAAAGTGTACCTAGTAACACTATCAAGGGCACACTTATTTTCTTTTCATAGTCAAAGAAGCTTTAGTCTTTCTCTGCCAAATTATCTTCTGTATTCATAATGAATTTGATGAGTAGTAATGTCATTTCCTTTTGATTAATACATATTTCTTATCTGCTAGGATTGTGCTAATGCAGCATTTATTCAGTTCACATAACTAAATATTTATTGTCTGAATTTTCTATCAACTGAATGGGGAGAATGCTCGGGAGTCATTTGACTTATTCTTTCAGAGTCTACACCTCCAGGTTTTGTTTCTTGATCTTCTGACCACATTATGAATACATTAAGCACTGTTGTTTTGCCTACTTTACAATCACATTTATGCTGCATTGGAGACTTAAGACATTGTAATTGTTTTTGGTCCCCAATCTCATTACCTTCTTAGCCTTCTCAACCTCAGAACGTATGCACCATCTGCTAGTTCCTAAATACTTTCCATCAGAATCCAAAGCGGCAGCCCAATATTCTCTCTCATCAGTCTCGGCAATTACATTTGTCAATTGGGGAAGCTGCAATAATCTAAAGCCTTATATGATCATCCTGAATTTAACAAGCAGGTCAGGGAGCTAAGGGTTCCATGAATTGCTCTGCTTACAATTTGCATTATTCACTTACAAAATTCAGTTACATTGTTGTGTTTATGGCATATTTAAAATATAATCTTCTTTATAATCTGTTTTCTTCCTGGCTTCAAATTTATGTTTGGTATAGGCCAAGGCCTCAGCTGCCTTTTGAAAATTAAATTATTAGTTCCATTGTTTTATTTTCCACTCGTGTTTTTATCCAATTACATATCTTGCAAAGATAATTTTACCTTATTAATGCACTTAATAAATTTGTGCAAATGATATGAGATTTTTGCCTCTCCAGTAAATTTAATCTCTTCTTAAATCCTGACGATGGCAGCAGGGTTATTACGCTTCCACTTTTGTCCTTTAGGCACAACTTTCTTCCACAGAACACTACTGAACAAATTCTCTGGAGATCTCCCATTTCCCCTGGCTTCTCTTTTTAGAAAACAGAACCATACTTCATCCAGGGTTGGTGCTTTGTCAACTTTTAATAGCTTTAATAGCCTAATTATCTGCTCTGATGCAATTATGAAGCCTCTATTCCAAGCTTGTTTTCAAGGATGTACATACTGCTGTATTTCTTGAATTTACAGTAGCTTACTTTGCCACAAAATAACTGAGAATATATCACTGATGATAGCCTCTGGTTGTTACATTGTCATTTTCTTTAGGAAAGTGTATGATTTGTCACGGTGAAAGACAATGTGAAAACTGATTGAAGTCAAATGCATTTTATCATATATTTTCCTTTAGTTTAATAATATCCATTTTTAGTTATGTTCCAGGAACTTATCTGAGCTATGATAACATTTATATATCTCAGAATATTTCAGAATAGACTGTTTATAAATAAATTTGTGTCAATCAACTTGTCTATTCTTAAAAAAATGAAAACTAGATAATATATAAACTTCAACAAAACAAGAGTGAACACATGTATTCAAATAAATAGTAATTGAATTTGTTCCTTAAGTTGTATTTTTCATGGAAGTCTTATTTTCAAATTTTTATGTTTATATTTCTTACTTTTCTGTTCTTTTGTTGAATATCATTACCAAGCCAACTTGGTAAATAATTTGGGCTTCTCTTTCCTGAGCAAAAGTACGTAAGGTTGGTGGAGGCATCTTATCTGGTTGCTGGAACAGGAAGTTGAGAGATTCTATCTCCAACAGCAACACAAAGCAGGGTGAATGAAAAGTAGAGGGAAGCTATGTAAGCTCAATCTTAACCCCCAGGGATGAATTTCTTCCAGCAAGCCTACACTACCGGCCCAAACACTGCCACCCAATTGGGGACAAGTGAATATTTCTCATTCAAGCCATCATAATGTTGGTAACTGTAAAACTTGACTGTACCAACTGTTATAAATAATGCTTTTTGTGTCAGACACTCACAAGACGTATAAGAAGTCTTCTGACCATGAGCTTGAAAATAGAGTTCTCCAGTGTTTCAAAGAATAGTTTGTTAGAAAAGAGATTTAGAGACTTGGATGCTGATAAAATGATCCATTAGGTCAGACTTTTTGACAAAGAAGAAATCTAAGATTGATTTCATACTTTGGATAACAATGTCAGTATATATAATTATGTGCTTTGTAGTAAACGTTAATGCTGTTTTATTTGTTTTTAATTTTTTTTTTTTGGTTTTTCGAGACAGGGTTTCTCTGTAGCTTTAGATCCTGTCCTGGAACTAGCTCTTGTAGGCCAGGCTGGCCTCAAACTCACAGAGATCTGCCTGCCTCTTCCTCCTGAGTACTGGGTTTAAAGGTGTGCACCACCACCACCTGGCTCAAGTTTAATGCTGTTTTACAGGCACTATTTCCTACCTCTTTCTTAAAACAGATTTTGACTGGCTTCAAGTTAAGCACATATTTTAAACATCCCACATGCATTTAGTGATGTTTTAGATAGTGTTGATTTGTATTTGATGACATATATTTGTATTAGAAGATAATTGATCAAAAATTAGGAAGCAACTAAAATTACCTTTTTAGTATAATCTTACAAAATAAAGTGTGAGATTCTCTTGTAATTGAGGTAATATGCCCCTTTTATATTTGCAAAATATGTTTTTTAATTTTTATTAATGGGATCAAGTCTGTGATGTTCAGAAACGGGATTCAGATCCTTTGGAGCTGTACTTATAGTTATAATGAGCTGCCTAGTTTGGGTACTAGGATCCATGTTCCAGTCCTCAATAGAACTGTAAGCACACTTAACTGCTAGATCATCTCTCTAGCTCCCCTTCTCACATTTTATGACTTTATTTTTTCCAGAATTTATTTTATCAGAGTAACCAATTAAATTCAGTTTTATGATGTATATCTTATCCACCACGAAATTTGTAGAGCATAATAAATCAGAATGTTATGCTTATTTCAATTTGATACATAGGTTCTTAGGTTGACAACAAATTCTGTATGATTAAAGTAACCCTACAGTGGAATCGAGTCGTCTTGGTGGCTATATTTCTATTGCAACAATACCAATTGTCACACATATTCCAACCATAGTTATTGTTTTTTAAAACCCATAGCCTCCATTTGTTAGGAGTCTGTGTTAGACTTAGCATGTCTCTCTGTTAATAGTTTCAATCAAGGCATGATTCTTTCCTGGCTTACGTGGTTTGAAACACAGTTTGTTTTCACATAGCTACAAATCAGATGCCTTTAGCATATGCCCATTTTTCCAAATGGTCTGCCATATACATCTTCACATAAGTACTCCACAGCAGTTGCTTTCATTTTCAAACCTGGTGTTGAACCCTGAAACTGATCTTTTGAAATTAGTCATAGATCAGAATTCCCACTTCTAATGATTGACAAGTAGATTTATTCAGGGCTGTGGAATCTCCTATTTTCTATATATAAACCATCCTCTTTCTTCCAAATCTCATAAAGTTTTCCTTGTGAATTTGTTACTGTAAGCTATTCTAATTATTTTGAGGCATTATAGCATACCTTTTCTTTTAATATTCCTATATTTCCAAAACAAAATCTATTGTTCTATTTGGGCAAATGAAGCTACTATTGCTAAAAGGATGCACATTTGTAAACAAAGAAGCCCATTGAGCCAATATATGGAATTGTGAAATAAGAGAGGCTTTTACTGTAGTCTGGGACCACTCTGTAAAGGAGTAAGTCACAAAACAATACAATCCCACACCAATATGGAATGATGATTAATAAAAGGGTTATTTATTTAAAAGGAAAAAATCTACAGATCACCATCCTAGACAACAGCCTCCTGCACAACCAGGAAAAGCGTCTGATAGCCAGAAGCGGAATCCGAAGCAATCAAGAGAGAGAGAGGGCTGCCACCGCTAATTTTTAAAGCAAAAGATACCACACCCCAGTTGGCTGGTATCTCAGAGGCTATTGGCTGAAGGAGCAAAGTTGCTCTCGCAGCACCTCCCCCTTTTGTTTAAGTAAGAGAATTCTAAACCTACTACAAAATTATGTACAATTAGAACAAATATCCTATTCTAACTATCTTAAGTCTTGTATAATAAATAACTTGGCCAAGTCAAGAGAGGAAAGTAACTAC
>LOEQ01004695.1:43416-53734 GCA_001685075.1 Bramus lutescens | reverse complement strand
GCTCGCTCTCTGGCTTCCGGCTCCACTTCTGGCGACTAGGCTTCCTTTGCTGACCCCTTTAAATCCCCACTGGTGTGGGATTTTTTATGACTTACGCCTTCAATGCATATTACATCTTTTAAAGAAAGTATTCAATGTTTCTGAGCATGAAATTTGTTCTTTTTGAAACAAAATGTGAAGCAGCATATTTTCAAAGTACTAAAATATTACTGTGACTTGTAAACATTAATAATTTAATGCAAGACTTTTATTGGAATTAAGATTATAGTACATTTAAACAGTGGGTAAAGAAGAGAGGAGAGGTTTTAATAATGGATGTTGTGAGCCAATACAATATAAGGACTTAGATTTTATAGAAATGCTAATGTTACAAAAATGAGGCAAGCAAACAAAGCTTACACACATATATCCCCCCACACACACACACATGCGTTCCTTTATAAGTTTGTGGAATAGATAGTCCTGGAGGTTGAAACTATTTAGACGCTTCTATTCCTGCTTCTGGTATTATATACAGAATTCTGTATATAATAGACCTGCAAGAAGAGAAAAATGTTCTTAAAATTTATTTTGAAAAAAATATTTGAACAATTGTTATTAGGCTTTGTTCATCTCTTTGCAACAGATGGAGACTGTTAAAGAAAACAAATAAAATGCAATCAAACAGACAATGAAACGAACAACCAAATAGCCAAGCAACCAAAAATGCAGTCTTGTGGAGCCCAGTCCTAACAGATAAATCTCAAAACAATTCCTTGACTTAAAGTTCATTGAACATTATGTAGAGGAAGACGGTAAAACTGTGAAAGCCAGAGTGAGAGGGAGCTTGCTATGAGATTGAAGCTTCTAGAAATGTTAGAAACCTCATCAATACAGTCTCAAAAACATGACTTCCTATAAATGAGCTGAACAAGGATGACACCACAAGACAGGTAAATGTTGTCAGGGGAAAAACCCATGTGACTTCAGCCCTCCACAAAGATCTATAGACCACTAAAAAATACTGAGTGAGAGAAATGGTCTTCCCCAGCATCAGGCACACCAAATGCTTATGCAATATCAAATTTTCAACCTTGAAAACAGATACCCAAGAAGCCTTCTACAGACTGGGCAGGTAATCTTTAGAAATATATATGCATATACACACACATCTATTCATGGAACTACTGATGCAAAGAAAGAGACTGAATTTTAAGTAGAGTCAGAAAAAGTATATGAGATGAAAGGAAAGAGGAAACGGTTGTAATTATATTAAGAGTCTGAAAAAATAAAAAAAAGTAACAAAATGATAATGAGCAAATTAGAAAGATTCATGTTTGAGGCTGGGTAGACTTCTCAGTGGGTAAAAGCAATGTACTGCACAAGCGTGAAAACCACAGATTGCAAACACTTACATGTCCTTACTTCCAGCATCGGGGGCAGAGACAGACACTATTTGAAGCTCATTGACCTTGCAGCCTGACCAGAGTGGGGAGTTTCAGGTACAGTGAGATTTCTTATATTGTTTATTAGAGGAAGAAACTCAACTTTTTCCTCAAGAGCCTCAAAACTAGAGTACGCATATACACATACACACACTCACATACATGTATCATAGCCAAACACTTCCTTACACATACCACAAACTTACTACAAAATGAAATGTTAAATTCTTAATAAAATACAGTTTGATGTTATATATATATATATATATAATACCAAATAATTTCATCAGTATTTTGTCTAATTTATAAATTTTAAGAAAATAATAATACATATATAAAAAGTAAGTCTGTTATTTTCCACCTATAAAATCAATTATTTAACCAATGTTTCAAAAATATTAATGTTAATAAATTAGTAAAAGTGTTTATTAATATTTCTGAAACAAGAAAATATCTTTGGTTGCTTAATATAGTAAAATAAGGTTAAAAACAAGTAACAACTTCTCTTTTTCTGAGGGTTTGTATTATTTTTAATTATGTGTAAATATGGAGGGTATGTGTGACTGCAAATGCTGTTCTTAGGGAGCTGCTTAGTATAGGCGTTGTGAATTAAACCCCTTTCAGGGTCCTCTAAAGGCTCAGAACATGTCCGTAGTCAGTGAGCCTTTTGTCCCAATCTGAAGTAACTGCTTCTTCTTTTCCACCTAACCAGACTGTTTGCAGATACAGAAATGAACATTGCCCATACACACACAAACACATGTGATCATTTATGAGTCTGAAATTGATGTTCTGCAGAAATCAAAGTATGCTTGCTTTGAAAATAATGTATAAAGATTTTATTCTGCTTATTTTACAAGTAATAATGAGAGCAATAAATTCTATTTTGTTTGTTATTATACAAATGCATCACCTCTTGACAGTCCATGTAAACACACATTTTAAAGATGCTAATATACTTTAGGTGGAATCTGAAATTTGTTGAAATTTGTAATCAGTGATTCATAGTTTTTTTATTGGTCTTACTATAAATTTTTATTGAATTGCAATAATAGTCACAATCATATCATGTAGAGTAACCAATCTTTGTAGGAGCTAGTTTCTTACCAATTTGCCACAAGGTAGGGTCTATTGAGAAGAGAAAGCCACAAATGAGAAAAGACTCCCATCACATTGGACTGTAGGCAAGTCCTTTGCATCTCTCCCTTCCCATTTTCTCCTTTCTCCCTTCTTTCCAATAAACCAATGTGACAGTTTGTTGTACAGTGTGATTTGTCCTCGCCACCACTAAATTGCATTTAATGCCATTTTAAATTATAAAATTGATGTCAATTTGTTGGAATAAATTTTCTCCTTCAAAATGTGGGTCCTGAGTATCAGACAGAGATTATTATTCTTGTGGTAGGTACCTTTACCATTAAGTCGCCACATCTTACCTGAAATCAAATAATTCTGTATACATCGTGACCACTTAGCTCCCAGAACTTGTTATGAATACCCTGTAGAGGGCCTCATCACAGTAAGTTAGCTGAACTATGCAGCGGATTCTTATTTTGCTTTTAAATGTTGTGTTGGTTTGAAAAAAAATGACATGCATAGGTCCATAAGAGTGGCACTAATTAGGAGATATGACTTGGCAGGGGGATCTGTGTTATTGGGGGCAGGCTTTGAGGTCTTACAAGCTCAAGCAAGGACTAGTGTCTCATTCACTTCCTGCTGACTGCCAATCCAGATGTAGAACTCTGAGCTCCTTCTCCAGCGCCATGTCTGCTTACGCACCATCATGCTTCCTGTCATAATGATAGTTCACTAAACCTCTGAGACTGAAAGTCAGCATAAATTAAATGTCATCCTTTATATGAGTTGCCATGCTCATGGTGAAGCTTCACGGCAATAGAAACCCTAAATAAGAAATGTGGAAATTAAGATGTGAATTCAGGCAAGAACTCTGGGAGAGAATACTCTATAACAGTGGTTTTCAACCTTCCTAATGCTGAGATACTTTAATACAGTTTTTCCATGCTGTGATGACCCCCAACCATTACATTATTTCATTTCTCCTTTTCTAAATGTAATTTTGCAACTCTTAGGAATTGTAGCACAAACATTTTATATGCAGGGGTCGTGACCCACAGGTTGAAAAGCACTTCTCTGTAGGCAGCTAAGCTAGCCTGGAAGTTCAGGCGGGACTGGACAGCAAGGACATCTGTTCCCCTGGGACTATTGCAGAACGTGGAGGCGGTAGAGCCAAAGTAAAAGTGTCAATTGCGCTTGCTACATCTTCCCTTTGATTCCCTAGTCTGTCACGGTGCCAAAGAGAATAGTTCAGCTGATTACATGAAAGAAACTTAGCACTTGAAACAACAGCTCATTAGTGAACCCAAAGCAAAACATGGTGGATTTCCAGAAATAATGATAGCTTAGAAACCTCTCAGTATTATTTTATTACATTCCTTGTTCTACCTCGTCTCTCTTCCTAATATTACCCCTCTTGTAAACTTTCAAGTGTCTGTCTAGTGGGAGGGAATGAAGAAGACAAAAACGCAGAAACAAAATAAAAACAAGCAACCATGAAGTTATAATTCAAATCTGTATACTCATGTTCTATATACACTTTCCAGTGCTAGTTGTAAATATTGAAATTGACTGCGAAGGATATAATCCTATATTTATAAGCCAATTCACATATCCGCTTTTCTATTTCTAGTCTTTAAAAAATTAAATGCATTATATTAAGTAAACCAATTTGATAAAACTTACTGTTATAGAGAAATTCTGAGACCTTTTATTCAAATTACCTATGGTGGCCCAAAACCTACCCTTCAAAATGAACCTTTCTTTTTACTTTTTTTTTTGAAGGCTAGAGGCCAGCCATGCTTGCAATATAATCTAATGCCAAGAGAGATCATTGAAGTGAGGTTATTAAGAGGACTATGATTGATGGAGTTTGAAACTGGTAATGTGATTCCCCTTTGGCTTCTCTGTGAGCATCGGCAACAGATCAATATCTCATCTGCATGAGAATATAGCCACTTTTGACAGTAGCTGTGAGAAAATGGAGGGGAGGGGAATGAGAGAGAAAGAGAAAGAGTGGGAGAGAGAGAGAGAGAGAGAGAGAGAGAGAGAGAGAGAGAGAGAGAGAGTATTTGACTGAGAACCATTACGAATATTTTATTTTTAAAAGATTATGTAAGTTTTGCTGGGCAGAAAAATGAACTGATTGGGATTTTTGTTGCTGCAGTTTCATTCAACATCAATCAGCTTGATACCTTGTAAATACTACTCTTGTTAACTTTTTCTCTCCTTTAAATTACTGTAGATCCTCAACCTGAGTTTGCAGAAGCCCTATTGTATCTACAAACTAAAAGAAATCACCTTGAACCAGACAAAAATTTTCTTATTTCAATCCAGCAAGAGCTAATGTTTAAATATCTTAGACACTGTAAAGACAAGGTAATATAACAGGAATTTTGTATTGACCACTTCTGTCCAGTTAATTGGATGAATTGGATGGTGGATGTGGATTTAAAACGACATAGTTTTGTCTTCTTTCCAGTCCCCTGCTCTCTTCCCTTTCTGAACCATAGTCTGGACTTTTTCTAAAGGTAGAGCAAGATTTGACATGGATTTTTCACAGTGCTTGTAGGAAAACTGTTTTTAATTGCCTGAGCTGTGGCATTTCCCAGGGCTTAGTCTTTCTGTGCCAGTACTGTCCTTCCCTCCTGCTTTCCTTCTGGGGTGGAGGACCTGAGTGCCAAGGCATCCTACAAAGTTTGAGGACGAAGGGAAACTTAGGTGATGAACTCAAACAAAGAAAATCAGACGCTCTTCATATCATGAAGGCTAATTTAATACCTTAAGGTCTTTCATTAAAAATAATGTTTAGGATGTTTTTTTGAGGAATTCTTCTTGACTAATCCTGATGGTAAATTATTCCCATTTATAAAAAGTCTATTGGATCATTCCTACATTTTATTATTTTCTACACTTATACATGCTCTGACTTTTATTCAGTTAGATACAATTCTGCGGGATATTTATTTAAATGTCAAAAGATCTTGCAAATCAAAACCAGCAGAATTAAAAACAAGGGATTATGAAGGTGTAAAGCTTAACAGAAATGAGGTTCAAAACAATATCAGAAAATCCATTTCTGGCATAAGATTTAGGTATTAATATGGAATAAATTTGAGCTTAAAACACAATGGTGCTTGAAACTGGGCACGCAAATGACATGATTTTTTTTAAATTCAATGACAATTGAATATACATATATACAGGTATTTACATATATCTCCATGTTTCTTTTAACAGATTTAGTGACCCAGTACTAAACGTGTCCTGTAAATTGTATTGTGCCTCCTGGAAACCCAAGTGAGACAGAGATTTGCAAATTGAGATTGGGGATTGCTCACTAATGTGCTTGCAGTTGAATATTAATGACATGAATACAAAAGTCCTTTGCCAAAGAAAAAGAGAATTAAGCCACGGAACAGTTACCTGCTGTTTGGAAGGTAGCGTTAACAAACAGTGTTCAGAATCAATCATTCCTTTCAGTGTAGCCCCCGCCACTCAGTTATTTGAATGGAGGGAGAGGAAAAAATCACAAGATAATGGCGACCACATGTCTTTTGAAAATTCCCTGAGGAGTAAAACCATTTGTAACCTGTAAGGCATCCATCTAAAGCAAGTGAAAACGAGTCACACTTGTCAGGAATTAGAAAACTACAAGTGCCGGGGTTTGCTGTAAGCCTCTGCTTCCGCACTCTTGCCTGTGGATCTGTTCACCCTTTAATTCAGATTCAGGGAGCCCTACCAATGATTCCATTTAACTGGGTTTTCCAACTACCACTCTAATAGTTTATATTCTTTTATATTCGGCTGATCTAATCTTCTGAGCTGGCCCTGCAGTTTGAGAAACATTTCCCACGAGAAATTAAACACTTATTGATTGAATTCTTTCCTATTAAAAACTTATTATCTGTAGGTTGAAAACACCGTATTGAAACATCTCATTTTTGAAATTTTAAAACAAACATATTGAAACAACTTGCAACAGCAATCATCTTTTGACTGTATGCATTGTCTTTGACTCCCAAAAGGCAAATATCAAATTCTGCAGCTGATAGCTGCAATGCATGCATTTGTATGTAGACTTATATCTGGAGATTGAGAGAGGTCATGTATTTCTTTCTATGTGTCATAAAGAATGCTATTTTTTTATTTGTAGTGGATTACGTTAAAATCAGTCTAAAGATACATGATACTAGACTCCACAAACAGGATGTTTAATAGAAAAATAACTTTTTACTAGGGAAATGTTTGAAATTAAAATGATTTTTGTTTTCTATGAATTTCACTAATGTTAGTAACTGAATGATGTATTTTACAGAATTCATCTGTAAATCTTACAGTTAGCCTTGAATAAAATCTCATACAAAACTGAAGTAAACTTTCCTGGACACACAAGAGTTTGTATGCTTTAGTTAACATGCATTCTTGCATCCCAGCAACATTTAATAATTCAAAGAAAAATTTGTTTTACTAAGAGTATTTCCAAAGATCAAAACTATTTTAAATCTAAACTCTAGGATGTACAGTTACTCTATCTTTATATATTTACATCCTTACATATTATTTTGCATATTTTATTTATATATCTTTGCATGTTATTTTCCATGTCTGGTTATTTTACATTGTGCATTGTATCCTATATTGCTGTTAGAATTTAATCGTGTGTGTTCCAAGACACGTTTATTTTACTCAATAACACATATTTACTTGAAAAATTGTAAATAAACCAAATTAAGGAAATAATTTCAAATTTATAGTGTTCCTGCCAACTGAGAAGCATTGAAAATACTCCCTTCTTGCTAGTCCCTATGTTCCCAGTCAGCACTGCGGCAGATAAACCTTAGAGGTCAGGACTTGGCTTTGAGGCTCTAGATTAGTTCTTCTTTTAAACTGGCAGCCTTGAAGGAATGTGACTGTCATCCTTGAATATGGATAATGATGTAAAATAAAATACAGGCAAATGATTAGAGAAATGGTCACAGTCTTGCATGTCACAGAAATGTCACATTAACAAGGTGTTTCAATGGTATGATAATAGCACATTTGTAAGAAGAGTTGTCTGATCTGTTCTAGCTCTTGTCCAAGCATGGCATGCGAGCACGTTCAGCTTGCTGTCGGGTCTACAGCTACTGTGGGAAAGTGTTCTCTGTACCACGCCAATGAGCTTAGTTAGAAATAGCAGCTATATACTTTTGCTCAGGATTCCTCATAAACATAAGATCAGGTCACCTTTTTTCTTGACTTTTTGAAGGGGATTACTCTGCAGCCAAGGCTGAGCAATTCATTGTATAGTCCATCCACTTTGTGCCTCTTAAGTTACTTACGTTCACAATACAATCAATAAAACAGAAACTTGCACAGGAAAAGTTATGTGTGGTAGCTTGTATGTGTAACCGCACGTGGGAGATGGACACATGGGGATCGGATCAATATTGGAGTCAGTCTGGATTTCACAGTAAGATCCAGGCCAGCCTAGATTAAGGAACACACCACTTTTTCAAAATAAAGCAAAGATAAAGATAATTCCAGCAATAAGAGAAAAGGAAAAAGGCAAGGCTGAGCAAAGAAAGAAGCTAAAGAGAGGATGAGACTTGAAGGCTACCAGTGCTAGCACATTGTCCTTTGATCTGCCCTGATCATGTAATGGACAGAGCAAGCCGCTGGACTGAATATATAAAAATGGCACTTCTCTACTTTGTTGTAAGAATTGTTCTTCTCAATTTGCTCTGCAAAGAAACCTTAAAAGCGTCAGTTAAGGAAATATTGAGACATCAAGCCATTAACAATTGTCAAAGTACTGACTCCTTGGTACTTGAGACAGATAAAAACTCTGGCAAAGCTCTTTGGGCACTCTTTTTATTTAAAATTTCACTTCAGAACATACTTATTACTCAGAACAGTTTTGATTTTTGGTTTTAGGGAGTGTGACAGAATGTACTCATGACAACCTTGGCAATGTCACCTGCTACAAATCCCTTGATCTCAACTACTAAGCTTTAGTGAGGTGTTTTGATAATATCTACCTATTTTTAAGGATAAAGTTCCATTTCTTTTCTACATTACTGCATCATCTACCATCTTTTCTTCTTAAAAGTTCAGGTTTTCTAAGTTCTTTCAATCTGATTTTCAAGGAAATTACTCAAACACGGCAATAATATTCTTCCTAAGAGCTTGCCTGAGTCCTTGCGGAAGAGGCTATAACTTAACACGGATGTGTGATTTTCAGCATCTCCAAGAGCAAATCTGGGAAGCAACTTCAAGAGAAACTATGTTAGAAAACAGTTGTGCCATTACTGTGCACAGCACTGTGTTTGAGCACTTCATGTTTGGGGTTGTTGGCTAGCACTGATATCCCTGGATCTTTGGGTAAAAACAAAATCTTTAACTTTCACTTTCTGATTGACCTCAGATACATACGAAACAGGAGTTCTGAGGTTCCAGTCTGAGATTTGCTTACTGTGTGACTCAAAGCCACATAACACTCTTGGTCCCTGGTTCTAAGAGTGTCTATCTCAGAGCGTATTTAAGGCAAAGTAAATCCATATAGCCAAGAAAAAGCATCATGTAAATTAAAGTTGTCCAGGTGAAGGTATCTGTTATTTTGATTTATTATTTAATTTTCATTATATTTTATTTTCCTTTTCAATGTGTTTTGAACACTTTTTAAGATTTGCTGTTCAAAATTGCTTTTTTATAAACTATTCTCAAGATTCTCTTTTTATTGTGATAGAACATGCACCAAACATTCTTGAAATTAAAAGTAGATCATCTTCTGTATATTTCCTGAAATAAATGAACAATTTTATCAAAAACTTAAGGTGAATAACTATACACACAAATTTGCATTTACTTTAAATATAATGTATAGATAATGATTTTTAAACATTTTTGTCACAGTGTACGATACAGCCAAATTTATCCTATTCTTGAAATTTTAACTCTGAGTTTTACTGAATGGCATCTTCTTTTAGATAGTTGTAAAGATCAGTTAATTTTCCATCAAGAGCCAGTTTAGAGAACGCTTGTTTTTCTTCATTACACAGGCAAGTCAAGCATAAATTACGTATTACAAAATTTCTCTGTATTTGTCATTGGGACAACCTCACAGCTCTCTGGTGAGCAGAGGTTTTAATATTTGTGAGTTCTCAGAACTAATTCACATGACACTAGTGAGAAATATGCTGACAGTGATGACTGGGGTTCATCAATGGTCTTTGTGTTTGTGCAGACAGTGAGAGGGAGAAATTCTTTATGTCAAAACAGTGCGCACATTTGTAGCTTGATAAACCTGTCGTGAATTGGGTACCTTCAGGTATAACGCAGGCTACTCAGCTATGAGCATTCGGGAGCTAAGGAACGACGGGGTGTTAGACTGTGTTCAGCACTCCTTTGCCACACAGATCTTTATTTTCCTGGTAAGCATGGCCACCAGTCTGTGAGAACAAAGGTGCAGAAGTGATGATGGGGGTCCATGGACAGCCAGTGAACATGACGGTGACAGCCCTATGCGATAGGACTTAAGTGAATCAGCTCAGCTTTATTCCAGAGCGCAGGAGATGTATAGGGTTGGGGAATCTGAGGACAATCCCTAATCTGTATTAAGTGGCACGCCCCTATTAAAAGACTTCGTACGTGAAGGTAGTGTCCAATAGCACAGCTGCTTGTACAAGTCTTAGTTATCATATGTACAGCAGGAGAAGGCTTCTAGCAAGAAACTGTGCCAAGAATCATAGTAAAGAAATATCAGGCATCCAGGCTTAGAGACAGCTTTTAGACAAGACAAGGCCAGTCCTCCAGAACCAGAGAAATTCTCAAGATAA
>LOEQ01004695.1:0-21969 GCA_001685075.1 Bramus lutescens | reverse complement strand
CTTCCTAGACCTGGATAGAGGGGGGAGGACCTTTGACTTCCCCCAGGGCAGGGAACCCAGACTGCTCTTTGGACTGGAGAGGGAGGGTAAGGGGAATTGGGAGGAGGGGGACTGAAATGGGAGGAGGTGGAAATTTTTTTAATAAAATAAAGTATTAAATATATATGGACTTATGGGTACCATTCACATTTCAATTCCATTCTATTTCCTGGTCCCCATAGACTTTTAGAAATATAGTGTAAATGCATTTAGTACAAATTCAGTCTTAACACAGTTTAAAAGTCCCGGTTCTTTGTAAGAAAAACTAATTTAAATTTACACCAACATGAAAGAACTCTTTTTTTTTTTTTACACAGTCATCAGTTTTAGTCGTGTTCAGGTTTTGATAATACCTGTTCTCATTCAGATGATGAAACCACTCATTTTAATTTGGGTTTGAAATGACCCAAATATTGGTGAGCTTGAGCACTTTTCATATACTTTTCATTACTTGTATGTCCTTTCTTAAGAAGCATTTTTTTTATGAAACTGAAGAGGATGGATCAGAGGTTAGGAGCCATTTTTCTTCTACCATTTATCAAAAAGTCTCTTATTATTATCATCATCATCATCATCATTATTTACCCAATCAATGTATGTCCTTAACACATTTACTAAGAAAACATTTTTTTTTTGCTGTAAATGCACAGGTATATTTTTGAGTACCCTTTTCTTCTCCCCATTTCTCTCAGTGTTTTAATGGCAATTACATGCTGATTTTTTAATAGATATTTATATATATTTTGATGTCAATGACTGCAACTCTCTCAAAGTGTTTTTTTTTTGCTCAAATTAGCACTGTCTGTTCATTATTTTTGTGATTCCTTGTAAATTTCAGTATTGCCTTCTCTAGTGCTATAGAAATCCATTGATATTTGGCATGGATTACATTGGGAAAACAAACATTTTCTCAATATCAACTATTTTCAATACTTCAGTATGGGATAGTATTTTATATTTTTTCTCTTCAATTTATTTCATCAGTGATTCATAATTTTCTTTGTAGATTTTAGTTGGGTTTATCATATTTATTATTGGTTGTTATACTTTGGGTTGCTTTTGCAAAAGAGATTGCTTCTTCCCTTTTATATCATTTACTAATAGCATATAAAATGCAACTTATTTTTATATTGACTTTATGTCCTGCACCAATACAGAATGTCTTCAATTGTTTCATTGTTTGAATTTTCCTACATATATGAGATAGGATCACCTTGACATTGGTAGTTTGAGTTCATTTTTCTTTATTTGAGCACTTTTTGTTTTTCTCCTGCCTCATTATTCATCATAAGATTCTTTGTAGTGGTTTGAATAATAGCGATAAACTGATCATCATTGAATATTTCATTTTCCTAGGTTAACAAAGAAAGCTTTCAAATTTTCTCCATTCAGAGTAACGTTAATAATGGAATATTGTCAATGATTTTTATTATGTTGAGGCTTTTCTTTTATATCAGATTTGTTCACTGTGTTCATCATGAGTATGTGCTCAAGTTAATTAAATCTTGCTATTAATTCTCTCAAATTGATCATAGTATTGTCTTATTTTGTTGAAATTATGTAGCATTTCACATTATTCCCTTTTCTTATTGAACTATCCTTACAACTCTTGAATAAGTACCAATTTATCATGCTAAATAATCAAAAATGTTGAATTCAGTAACCTCATATTTTGCTGAATATATTCATCAAGAATATTGGCTATAGGTTTTTCCTGCATCTTCCATTGATTTTGACACTGGTTTAATGCTGACCCTTTTGAATAGATTGGAAAAAATTTTTGTTCTTTAATTTCCTCAGGGATAAGTTAGTTAGAACCAGTGTTAGGTATTCAAAAAAGATTTTTTTTACTGTTATTATTATTATTGTATTAATATGTTAGCATGTTTGGTCTTCTGGAGTTGCTTTTCTCCCTCATTCGCATGGGTGTTAGGGATCTATTTCAGGAAAAGTGCTTTGCTTAGCTAACATCTTTAAGTTCTGTGAGGGTCCACGGATGTGAACCTGTTCCACCTTGACTGGAGGTCAAAGAGTTTGAGCTTATTTTCATTCTTTCAAAGCTGTTGACAACAGATGTGGATGCAAGGAAGAGATTCTGACCTAGGGTGTGTTTAATTAGTGTTTTGTTTATAGAGTTGGATGTGTTCCACCTGGACCAAAGGTTGGAGAATTCATATCTATTCCCTATATCATATTAATGAAATCTGTTGCCTTCCACCTCCCCTTTTGGAGTCAAGTATATAAGCATTTGGAAAATAAAGACAAAATAATTCAATACTCACTGAATTCCCCTCCCGATGCTGTTATGTCTTTCTGTCTCTTATTTCTCTCATATCACTGTTCCTTTTGCCTAATAATTCTAATCCTCATGCTCCTACCCTGGAATGTACAAATTTCTTTGAGGCTGAACTTCAAAAGTGTTGGTGGCTCCAATAATTAGTCCTTTGAGAAATTTAACAGTGAAACTACGTGGTGCAGGTCCACAATGGGACATATTTATTTTTCACTTAGTTTGACTTATGACTCTTCCTGATTCAATCTTGATAAATTATATGATATAAGAAATTGTCCATTTGTCCTATGTCATAAAATTTGTTACCATATCTTGTTCTTAATAATTTTGATAATTATGTATATTTCTGTGGTAAGCACTGTAATGACTCTTTTGCATAATATTGTATTTGATGTTTGAGTTAAATCTACTCTCTAGGTTTAAATTCTGTTTTTTAAAAGCTTCTAAATGAATGAAGATATTAAGATTCTCTAAAGATAAAATTGGTGCTGACTATATGCAAAAGGTAAATATATCCGGGTATAATGTCATCATTCCACAATTTAACTCTTTACTTAAAAACATAAAATATTGACTCTGAATATATTGCTTAATGGTAGAATTGTTTAGCAAATGTGATGTCACTGGTTTTATGCCCAGTAATGTGAAACTAAACCAAAGATAACATTCTACGTAGATGCTACAAATAATCATTTAGAAATCTCAATAAAAAAGAAAGAAGAAGTTATTCTGTCGATGGAGAATTCGAAATATAAGTGTAAAATATATGCTTAAACAATTTGGTTAATTTTCTTACATTTTTGGTTTATTTTATATGCACCTTTTTTGTTTTATGTTTGTTTGTTTGTTTGAGACAAGGTTTCTCTGTAGCTTTGTTGCCTTTCCTGGAACTAGCTCTTGTAGACCAGGCTGGCCTTGAACTCACATAGATCTGCCTGTCTCTGCCTTCTGAGTGCAGGGATTAAAGGCGTATGCCACCACTGCCCGGCTTATATGTGGCTTTTAATATTTGAAAAGTCTATTTTTAGAAATTTATTATTGCTGTACTGTATGATATTAGCTTAATTATCCGCTTAAAATAAGTTAGAGAACCTAAGAGATTCTCAATGAGTGATTTTCTAGATCTGGCTAGCTTGTACATGTGTTTTCCAAAGATTGTGTTATTGTGTATTAATTGATGTGAGAAGTCACTTCCGACTGTAGTCAACACCATTCTCTAGGCAAAGGGCAGAAACTGCATTTATTGTGGATATGCTCTGACAAAGCTTTCTTGAGTTCCTCCTTTTGTGTATTTCCCACAATGCTGATCTAAAACCTGTAACTAACTGTAAATGGAGTGAATCCTTTTCCCCTAAATTTCTTCATGTGAGGGTATTTTGCCACAGCAGCAGATGCCAAATGAAAAAAAAAAAAGACTGTAAGGAATTGATGCTACCATTATTATTATTTTGTCACCTGAAAATTCCATGTAGTTTTGAGAATGTTACCTATGATTGCAGCATTATATTCTATTTTGAATTCTAAGGCAACATAAGTTCATATGAAGCTATCCATAGTATTTTCCTTTTTCCACGCTGAAATGAACTTTGCACTGTAGTTTTGACTCATGGTTAAATATTACCCTATCAAAAAAATCAAGGCCATTTTTGCTTCCAAAGTGAATCTCTTTTAGTTTCATTTGAGAGAGTCAAATAGGAGATATAATAATGTATAAAGCCAGAGGGGTAGGCTTACACACATATTTATGGTAGTGATGACGTTGTTTGAAATTCAAAATAAATCATATCTACTATGCTTTAAGAAAAATAAAGACTTAAAAAAATCACGATACTCCCTAGCAAACTACTCAGCTGGAACTTGGGAGCTCTGTGTGGAGCACATTTCAAGTCATTGATTAGAACAATTCACATGGCTAATGTGAGGTCATCAGGGTGAAATGTGTCATAAATCAGATAGCCAACAATTATATTAACAGGTAATAATCTACATCTAGAAATTAATGATGAATTTTTCAAATAATCATGCATTCTCTGGTAGTAATCACCTCAAAGAGCTGAGAGCAATTCAAAGTCTTTGATTTTTCTCTTGCTGTCATTGTCTTTCACAAGTAATATATGTATTGAGAGAGTTTTGTAATTTTCAAAGCTCTAATTTTCAAATTTCTCTGAATTTTTTCTTTAAAAACATATGTTATTGTGATTATTTAAGGAATATCATAAATATAGTAATATATAGTAAAATAATCGCCGAGGTAAGATGAATGAACATGACCATTATCCCATCTAGCTAACCATTTTTCTGCCACAAAGAGCATCTATAAGTTACTCATTTCATAAAATGTCTAAATACAATACATTATTACTAACTGCAGCTTCATGGGGTATATTAAGTCTTTTTCTTTTTCCACTTGGCATATTTTGACTGAATGTCTCATTTTAATCCCTATAGAAATAGCTACTGTTTTCTTCTCTGTTTATATGCAAGATGTAAAGAGTTATTCCACACATAAATGACATCATCTAATATTTTATTTACACTTAGCACAAAATTCTATAGACATCTGCCTGTACCTGACCCAAACACTGAGATTCCAGGTACTTATCAATATGCCACCTTTTACAATGGTTCTGGACCCAAACTTAGATCCTTATGCTTTCATGGTGAATAGTTACTAAACAATCGATATCCCTAGAACTCTTCAAAATTTATAATCCTTGGGGTTTCAACAAAGAATGCATGCTTTATTAAAGGCTTTTCTGAAATACTCAGATTATATTTAGGATACATATTGTTTCAACTAATGTAATAATGAGAGGTGAACAGCAACACCTGCATGTCTATATAAGTTTTATGAAGCTTAACTCTGTGTTTGCTGCAAAATACAGAATATGATGAGGTATTTATTTTCCTGGAGCATTAAACATTTTCCTCTGTGCTGAAGAAATATTTTCTGATCTTTATGGCTGGACTATCACAGCTGACAATCTGTCAAGACTTCTCAAATACAATTTTTATTAAAGACAAATTGTGAGAAAGATGTTAATTTGTTCATAGAGAATGCTTTTTGTTTTCCATGAACTGTACCTAGCAGGTGTTTAGAAACAATAAAAATCTATAGCACCTTCTAATAGTTGCTGAACATATTAAGCAATAATTTTGGAATTTTTTAAGAAGCAATTTTGATATCTCTTCAGTAACTAAAAAAAGTTTAGTCAATTATCTCACTTTGCTTCATTAAATAAGTTTTTTTCTATTCTACTTACATAATACAAAATCTTTAAAACATTAAAGAGAGAATAAAAGTCACAGAAACCAATAAAATAGGGAACTTAAGGGAAAATGATAAAAATATATGGAATATACAAAGATTCAATCAAAAGTGTTATGATCGGAGTGATTTTGAAAAGCACATATTCTGTTCCATGGCCACAGAATCACATTCACGTCACAAAGTTTGCTGTGATATTTTGAGTACTGAATGAAATAAAAGTGCAAGGAAATGAAATAAAGGTCATATAAAAATGATGAGGAGACATTATCTGATATTTTCCACTTACAGAAATATTCGTAATAAAAAGGCGAACATGAATGGAATGTTCTCAATAAAATGAAAACATGCTAAGGAATTCATCATTTACTTTATTTTTAATATTAATAGTTTTTAATATTAGCTTTTACTTTGTGCTATAGCACAATCAGCATAGGGGTTGTATTACTAAATATGTTTTAAAAATGTGTATTTGCTTTCAAGAAAGAAACTTGACATTTTGGAGTTACAGTGAAAGGCGAAAATGGGGATTAGATGGATGAGAGATAAAGCATGTAGAAAATCAATCAAGAGGAAAGTTCTTTGACATCTGTCAGAAAAGAAATTTCAAAGAAGTGAAAGGCTGAAGCAAGGTAGTAAAGGACATAATCTGAATTTAACAACTTTAGATTTGAAAATAAGTGATAAACTGTGTGAGGTATTGTGGTAAAGTTCTACAGTGGACTTCTAATACCGCAGCTCTTCCTTGTTATAAAAGACAAATGTGCCTTTCCCTTTGTAAACAGAAAGGAAGTCCCCAATGGTTGGTGTGCATTCTCATTTTATGTTAATTTTTATAATGGACATAACTAATCAAAATGGTGGCTTCTTTTAAACAGAGGGGTAGAATCTGACACATACAGTTCAATCAGCCTATGGATGCCATGATCATTATTTTTCTTGAAATTATTCAAAAAATAGAACTGTTTTTCCCTTAAAAATGTTATTCTATAGGCTGGAAATTCTGAGTCATTATCTTCTCTGTTAACAAGGACTTAGAGTGATTTATTAATCAAGGTTCCCTAGAGGAACAGAGCTAGTAGAATGAATATTACATGTATATCCATATATATCCATATATCACATGCATACACATATACAATATATTAAATATAATTTACATATCTATGAATTCTATTTATATATATATGTCCAGGATTTATTGTATATACACAGGTGTATATATATATACACATACACATATATATATATATGTATATACATATATACACACACACATATATATATNGATTTATTGTATATACACAGGTGTATATATATATACACATACACACATATATATATATATATATGTATATACATATATACACACACACATATATATATATATACATACAGACATCTATGTGTGTGTGTATGTATGGGATTTATTGGAGTAGCTTGTAGGCCATCTAGTCTAAAATAGCTATCTCCTGATGGAAGCATCTAATTGTAGTGCAGTTCACAAGTCTAATGTCTCAACTGTCTTCACTATATGTTGGAATCCCAAAGAAAAGATGTTTTAATATGAGTGAAGTAATGTGTCATCAGAAGGATAGATGAACTTGTCTGTAAAATGAGGACAAGTAGGCAATAATTAAAAGCTTTTCTCTTCCACCTCCCTTTACAAAGGCTACCATGAGAAGGCTGGTTACCACACAAATTGGGGTAGGTTTTATGACCTCAAATGATTTAATCAAGAAAAATCCTTCTCATGTGTGCTCAGCTTGTTTGGTGTTTAGTAAATTTCAGATGTCGTCAAGTTAAAAGGCAATAAAAGTCATCAAGGGATACTGTTGGTAGACCTCCCATTGGAATCACAGAAATAAGAGGGGTGTTCAATTCTCATGTAAAAGATGTACAGGGAGCGAAAAGCAGGCATATAAGACCTGTCATGCATGGAATGTGCTGGGATTAACCGGGAGAGGGGTAGGTGAATTCCCATCTGAAATATTAATTTCTCCTTCCATGAAGAGAACACATGGGTTTCCATTCATATACCCAGAAAACGTTAAAGAAATGATCACATGTATCACTGTAAAATGGCTAGAACATGCAATCTTTTGTTATAGGCTATGGTGGAACTATCTTAAAATATATATTCTGTTGACAAAGAAGAGCATAAAATGGTGACAAAAGCAAATGTCATGCTACACTCTTTAGAGAGCCAAGCACACAAGTTCGTTGGTTGGTTCTTGCAAACTTCTTTCTTCCCAGTAACCTTTCGTTTGATTTCTTCCCACAGCATCCACCTCATCTGTGGCCTGTTTACATCACATGAGGCAAACCCTCCCAGTTTAAAGACGGGAATGGAACAACTGGTGTGTTTTTTAGTGTGCTCGTCTTTGTTACCAATCCCAATTTGAATGGAATTTGAATGTTTTTTTTTTTTATAAAAACCACTGCTGCTGAGCTGCAGTGCTCCTTGACATAGTAGTAACTAGAAGGGAAACTGAACAAATATCAATGTGCATTAGTTAAATTGTATTGTCATTTTCATAGAAGGCAGATGGATCCTTGTAGAGCAAGGTTAGGAGAGGTCTTCAAAAACCTTCTTCAATAACAAGTTCATTCTCTTCTCTTTTTGACCTTGAATTTTTCCTTTCTGAGGATGCATTACTATGTAGACAGGCTTTTCTGTCCCTTTTCATGCTTAATCATTTTTCGTTATGAACAAGTACCAGAAACGGTTGCCATCAAAACACATTTTGTCTTAAACCAAAAGTTTCTCATCTACTTTTCTAAATTACCAGTTTTATTAGTTTCATTCACACATATAGCAGATATTAAGAGCAGAAAAGAGTTCTACACTTGGCTCATAATATTGGAAACTACCTTTGAAGAATGTGCAGGAAAGTTTTCTAAGGGAAACTAAAAGAAGAGTGTCGCAGGTGAGGAGGCACAAGTGTTCAGGTCACCACTGTAATGGGAAAGGAGGACCCTTCATCCCACTACCATTTTTCAAGCATCAGTTCTAAGTGTGTGATATCATGAGGAAGTCAAACATTAACTCTAGATGGGAGGAGGAAGAAAACCCTTAAACCTGAGTGCAGGATAACAGCTTCATGTATTTTAGAAGTTTTTTTGACATTATAGTAGGCTAAAATAAAACATAGCTCTCAAATCCACCTAAAAAGACAAGAGAAAGGGAATCTTGAATAGACTCCCTGCCGCCTAAGGTGTAATACTGTGAATTTTGAAGTATGTGAGCATCATGTTCCTCTCTTACTACCTTTGGTCAGATTCATAGGTCTGTATTCAACACCTACAATGTGCATAATTTCATACTCTTGGCTAAGAAGAAAGAAGAAGCCTTGGAATTGCCAGTCTCAGAATGCAGAACTATAATTTTGGAATCTAATAGAATAAGTTAAGAATGTTCACTTTACCTCTTTATGTGACCCTTACACAAAGCGCTGTAATTAAATTCTTAGTCAGAAGACTAAAATGTAGAAAAAGAATTTCAAAAAAATGAATTATGATTGAAATCACGGAGATAGGCAGATGCCAGGTTAGATTTTCTTTTCACTCCATGAGACAATAGATGTGTTGCTCTTTATAGTCTAAAAGTAAAGAGTTTGTACAGTGAAAATCATGTTTTCATTTTTTTACCTATTTACTACATAAATATTTTCCTGAAACAATGATGCTTTGATTTTACACTTAAAGCATATCCATGTTTCACCAGTTTTACAAGACTACACACATTTGAAGCTTTTGTCAGAGTTAAGCCTGGCTAAATAACACAATATTCTCTCCTCTCAAAAGCAAACAGTAAAGGAAATTAATAGCCTTCAATGGGCTGAACTATTTTATTTATAATTATTATTTTATTTTTGAATGGTAATATAATTACACCATTTTCTCGTTCCCTTTCCTCCCTGCAAACGATCCCATAAACTTTGCCTATCTTGATTTCAAATTCATGGCTTCTATTTCTTTTTAATTGTTTTTACACACACACACACACACACACACAAAGAAGAGAAAAGAGGCTGAGATATTACTCAGGGAGTAAGAATGTTTGGTGGACATTCATGTGGCTCCCAATTCAAATCTTCAAAGTTCACATAAGAAGCAAGGCTTGTTATGATACTGATAAACCCAGCACACTGTTGGAAGATGGTGAGAGAGAGAAGGAGCATCATTGGGTTTGCTGGCTGCCAGCCTAGTTCCAGGCTCAGCAATACCCTGTATTAAGAGAATAAGGCAGAGTGTGATAGAGAAAAACATCAGATAGCCTCCTCTGGCCTCCATGAATGCACTGGAACAGACATCCACCTATACACATGCACACATACAACACACATGTACTCTCTTCTCTCTCTTTCTATCTGTCCCTCTCAGAAAATTAAAGTAAAATAGAAAGTGTGTGTTATATTCCTATATACATAAACATAACCTACTCAATCTGTATGTACCTCTATGTATATTTTCAGGGTTAAACATTTGATATTGGATTAAAGAAACAATTGTGCTCTTCTCTGGGCAAGGTAATTTTTCCTATGCTCAGAATAACTTATCATGCTCTACTTTGTGTAAGGTTGAGGCCTTATAGACTTACCCACATCCACTTAAGCATGTTTTTTGTTGTGATGCTCATCTCATTCAAGCAGTCATATTGGTGAGTCTTTATGGGTGTGGCTTTTGTCCATAAGAGACACAATACTCAGAAGATTCCTCCCTTTTCCACAAGGTTCTATTTGCTTAAGGTAAGAAGGGTTATTGACTTTTTGTTTGTTTGCTTGTCTTATGTATTTTTTTTGTTTGTTTTCCTCCTTTGGAATCTTGCATGGTACCTTGTAATATCAAGAAAACTAGGCCTCAGTGAGAAGGCATTGCAATCAGTCTCATATCAGGGACCTCTAGGTCATGTCACTGTTTTGCATGGTGTCTTCAATAATAGGTATTTATCTTCCATCTATGATGGACAACCAAACGTAACAGCTATAGCCTGTAATGTTTTAAAGTCTCTTGGATAACCCTGAATAACAACTCAAAGAATGGTTTCAAATGGTTGATGCTGCGAGTTTTATTAGATGGTCCTTTGTTCTGGTAGGAAACATTGTCAGCTCAGATGAGAAAATTTCATTAAACTATACATGTCTTTTTATACAGAGGCTAATATGTTATGTAGGTTTTTGATAGGTAATATTTTGATTCCTTATAACTTTTTCCAGACATGGTTATTCTTATTATACCTTCTCTTCTTCTTGTGTTTTTATGTCCCCACTCCCTTATTCGAGCCCACACACCTCTGCTCTACCATTTCTCTGATCAGATCACTTGTACCCTGTTATTCCACTGTCTGCTCCTCCTTGACTTTCACACCCTGGCATTGACCTTCCTTATGCTCCTGGTTTCTGCAGTTACTGTAGGTTGTGTATCCACATTTGAAGATTTGGTGCTAGAAGCCTCAGGTGGGAGAGAACAGGCAAGGTATGTCTTCCTGGGTCTGGGTTACCTCATTAATATGATCTTTTCTAGCTCATCCATTTACTTGAAAAGTTTGTGATTTCATTTTTTTCCTTTAGAGATAGATAATATTTTATCATTTTCCATCTTTTGGTTCAAGGATTTTGAGTGAGGCTGAAATCTTTTAAAAGAGGAAAGTTCTTACAAACACAAAAGGAAAGAGAAGGGATGTGAGAGAATTGAAAAGAAAAGTAGAAGTCTCTAAATAGTGTTTCTCAAAGCACAATTTAATCAAAAATGTGGCAGGAAGAGGTGGCTCTAAGGACCAAAGTTAGGTGTGAAATTTATTTTAAATATATTTGTTTTAATGAATCATTGACTAAAACCTAAATGAGAAATCCTTCACAACTTTCTTAGGCAGGTAAATAAACCTAAGTAGGAGAAACACAATGTTTCTGTAGTTTATCAGTCATGATTAGCAGATATGATCAGGGAATAAATAACAGCAAGAAAGGAAATTTTGTCCAAAGAATAACATATTATAAAGACGTGAATTTTTGTTTTTCTTAAAAAAAATCATCTGTAGTATTGCAAGCTTGAATTTATCCTTCTTCGCCTCTTTTAAATTTTTTTAAAAGAAACAAGTTTATCATTTTTTTAAGATAATCTGGTGTACTAATTGTGGCGGTTTAGGAGAAAATAGAGTGAAACTATTAGGAAGTATGGTTTTGCTAGATGAAGTCTGTTGCTGTGAGGGTGAGCTTTGAGGTCTCACTTGCTCAAGCTTCCCTCAATGTGACTGTCAGGTAGTTGTCTGCTGCCTTCTGGTCATGATACAGCTAGTACCACATCTGCCTACATGCCACCATAATCCCTGTCATGATGATAATGGAGTAAACCTCTGAAACCATAAGCTACCACCTTAAGTAAATGCTTTCCTTGTGAGAGTTGCCACATTAATTGAATGTTTTCATCACACACACAGAGAGAGAGAGAGAGAGAGAGAGAGAGAGCTCGAAACACCTTGTCTTAAATGGAGTGTCTCCATCAAATCTTTCCTCCTTCCTACAGGACTCAGGGAATCTGTGGAAAGGGAACTTTGGAGGGAATGGAGAACATCAAGAAAGCAAGGCCCTCTAAATCAATGAACTTACAGAGACTGAAAGAGCAAGCATGGGGCTTTTATGGGTATCCACCATGTCCTTTTCACATATACATAATGGCTTCTAGTTTATGTTTTTATAGGATTCTTAAATTCTTGGCCTTCACTTGGCCTCTTTTCCTTCTACTTGCTTATTTTGCCCAATTCCAATGTGTTAGCTTTTTGTTCTATCATATCATATTGTAAACATTATATTATATATTAACTTTTCAAAACCTTTTGTTGTTCTTGCTGTTTTAATGAGACATGAAGGTAGTTGATCCAGATGGTAGGATAAGTGATAAGAAACTGGGAGGAGTAAAAGGAGGGGAAGCTGGAATCAAGATATATTATGTAAAAAAATCTCAAAAGATTATTTTTACTAATGTATACGTGTGTATCTGCATGTATGTGTATGTGCCACATGTACCTGGTTGCCCAATGAGGCTTCAAAAGGGCATTAGCTCCTTGGAGTTAGAGTTACATGCAGTTGAAAACTGCCCAAAAGTCAGGCTTTCTGGAAGAGCAATACACAGTTCTTAACCACCGAGCCATCTCTTTAGACTCCTCTGTCTCTTTTAAGGACAATTGTAAGAGAGAGTCAAAATAGAAAGAGATTTAATTTTAATATTTCTAATTATTAGTGCAAAGAAATGGGGGATGGTCTTCTGGTGCATGTAAAACTTGTCATTCATAAATATATTTTCTAATTCTGAAACTACTCAAATTTAAAAGCAGATTTGGTGATTTAGCAAATTTGAATACAAAACATTACTACTACATTTTCTCTGTGTTATTATTTTTTTGATCCTACATACCAGGAAGGAGTTCAGAAGAGCCTTTTCATGATCTTTGAAATCAGTGGGAGTTCCTTTGTAGTTAATAATGTTGTACAATGTATGATTCATCCCTGCTTTGGGGATGCTTATTGGCTTCCTCTCACATATGTAAGACCATCCACATATGCGCAGCAGCAGAAAGCGAGACCAGCAGCAGCTTCTGCTAGCCACATTTTAGGAGGAATTTTAAAACACATTAAACACTTGAAACTTTTTCTCTTTAAAATTTTAGCATAAAGTTTCCCCTTTGATGCCACGTGGGTCTAAAAATCAAGTACTGAGCATAGTACTGACATTTTGTCAATAAATGATCCTCAAACAAATATTTTATAATCCTCCAATGAAAACAACTCAGTAAAGATCCGATGAAAATACTATTTTTGATATCTTGTAAGCATTACTTTATGGGAAACATAATAATTGTCCTAAGGTAATGACCTAGGTAGAACAAATAACTTTATCAATTGTCTGCATCCATTGCAAAAGACTGAAAATCAAACTGAAATTATGTTTAGAAAAAGCAAAATAATTGAGTGAGTTTACTGAAGTGCTTGTGACATTTTACTTGCTACATATAATGAAATACACTATATATTGTGTAACCTTGGTAACAAATGAGCTGATTCGGGGCACTAAAACAAGAGCTCTATGAGATGCCTGAAATTTTTTTCATCTCCCCCATCTCTATTTACTTTGAAGCATTTCTGCAATTAGGTGTCATCTAATTTTAGAATGGAATGCCACTTCGGAATATGTGTTGGGTGCATATATTACACACATGACTGTGGTAGTTTCAAATGCTTGGATCAAGAATATAAAATTAAGTTGGGTTCATGTCATGAGACTATCCCTTCAACTGCTTATATATGTAGAATATATTCGTTACCACTTATAAATGGCAAAAAATTTCTATGAACATTTGATAATCTAACACAGTAATACATTTATTTAGTAGACTAATTACAATGTACCATGCTTGATAAATATTTACATTTTTAATAATATCTGGTATCAATATAATGCAATAATAAAAATCACAATACAGATATTTAGGAGACTAATTTCTAATTAGAATATGAAAAGACAAAAATGTAGTACTTAAATCCATTAACTTGTGGAATTTGATTATTGAAGAATTTTTTAAAAAGATTTATTTAACAAAAAACTTTCCTTCTCATCCACTCTTGCCTTACAGAAGAGTTGATCAACTTACTGTAGAAATATAGGCCAACTTTAAATTGTGCTATTATCCTTTCAAAGAAAGCTACTTTCAACTGAATGCAATAAAAGAAAACCAATTCTTTTTAAAAAGTGTTGGAGATAATTCAAGAAAAGGGTAAGGAGAAAAGGAAGAAAGCTGTACAGAGGAACCACAACATGGAATCAGGAAGAGATAGTAATCCTACTGGAAAGAAACAGTGAAAAACAGTAAGAAAAGCTAGAGTTAATTCTCACACTGGGTCAGAACATGGTTTACTTTTAGCAAAGATTATTAATCAACTTACTCTGCCCTGGGGGTTGTTTTGATTTTCACATTATTCTGCTAAGTAATAAGTTTCCTTTGCCTGAAACAAAGGTAGTTCTGAAACAGTGCAGCCCAGGGAAGCAGTTCCTTTTTCTTCTTGGCTTTTAATAATTTTTCCACCTAAGTGAAGAAACAGCAAAGTTTATCTACACATAAGTGAAGCACACAGTTTCCCATTTCATCCTGAGTGTGAGTTTCAGGAGCTGGCCACGGCATGATGTTTTATATCTGTCCTTCTCTGCTCAGTTAATTTTATTTCTGTCCTTAGGAGGGAAGGAGGGGGAAAGGGTTGTTTGAAGGATAAATTGTTTTGATGCATTTCACATTACTATTTTAAAATATTCGGTTCATCCTATAGATGAAATGTGTGAAGGAAAGGCAAATCCTGTGCATTACAGATGTACAGATGTGTTTAAGTAGAACCAGCCAAAGCTATGCTGGATTAAACTTAATTTCTTTCACCCTAGGAAGCTATTCTACTGTCATATCAAATTATATGCTCTATTTTTTTAAAGCCAGTAACATTATTTTTGTGCCATGTGTAGAGAGATGAAGACAGACAAAAAAGATTTTAATAATAATTTTTCCATTATGTTCTTTGTTGCATATTTCAAATTTAGATATTATGTTTTTTATACAATTTGGCTTCATATACATTAACAATGTATGATAGCCAAAGATGGATGGTCGAAAAAATGGCCAATGCAATTTTCATGAAAAATTAAACTATAATTATATATTATAATTTTCAAGAAACAATTCATCTAACATTATATTTTATTTAAGTTCTGTATAATCATGAGAAATAATATTCAAGTTCTTATACAAAACAAAGGGAAATGAAACTTTTATACCTTTGTGTACATTAAAAAGCATATATTCAATTATACAGCTTGAAATTTAGGGAACATAAAAATCTACAAAAAGAACTAGGCACTGTATAAAGCTATCATTCAGAGTAATAAACTGAGTTCCTGCTTTGACTTGACTCCCTATCACGTCTGATTGTCTTCCATTGTGGGGCTGCAGAATGGGCAGATAGCACACTCATATTTACCTAGGAAATAGGGAGGCTCAGGATGATCTAATTATTGGGCATTTAGAGGATCAGGGCTGGCTCCCTGGGTAACCACTATTGATGTCCTCCGAGAACATGGCTTTAAAATAGCCCACTAAAAAGTACAAAAGTTACTCAAATATTGGGATCCTAATTAACATTCACTCAAGCCAAAGTGAATGGACCATAATTAATCCTGCCTGAGCCTGTCACTTTATCGGGGTTACAAAAGATACTGGGGAAAATGAACTGGATAAGTCCCTCATTGCCTGTAGAGACGGTGAGACTCTGGATGTTTTATATGATCTCCTAAAAGGGGGGCAAACTTATCAGATCATTTTTTTTTTGCTCCCTGAGGGCCATCCATCAAGCACTCACTGAATTTGTCAATGAGCTTCATCAGGCTTCTTTGGTGAGATATAATCCTAACATTCAAATCCTAGGCTGGATATTATTAGGAAAAAAGACCATGCTGGCTGCTATTGTTCAGCAGCCACAACCACTAGAATGGGTACACACCACCCTGGGGGGGTGTTCCCAGAGTGTGCTCTCTAGATGATCAAATAGCTGATATGATCGTAAAAATCAGGGACACCTTCCTCTGACATTATGGAAAAGATTCATAAATTAATAATTCCATTGAAAATTACGGATTTAGAATGGGTGGTCAGACATTGTTCTCAATTAAGCTTCGCCCTGGAGGGATTTTGGATGGACCATGGACACCCACTTTGGGGAGTCCCTGTTAGTGAAGCTATATAAAAAACCACACTGGAGAGTTCCCTTAGTATTTTCTTCTAGGCCCCTGACCCAAGTATTGACTGTTTGTACAGATGGCAGAAAGAATGGGGCCTCCTTTGTAGTTTAGAGTTTAGAAAATTGTGGATCCTTACTAATGAGGCCCCGCCTAAAGGTTGGATGGAAGGATCCTCTCACTAACCAATGGGGGGCCAGATCCTTTGTTGATACAAGGCTGAGGTTATGGATGTATCTTCCCAAACAGAGGTAACACGCTACATAGTTACCCACTCATAACTTAAAATCTCTCCCTTCCTCTCAGGGTAATGGGGAAGAACAAGATGACCAATAAAGAAAGAAAGCGATTATGGTGGAAAACCCTTAAATTCAAATACAAGAAAAAAGAAAGAAAGAAAGAAAACCACTGTCTATGGGAGCCTGACCCTTGAGGAAAGCGTTGTCTGTTTATCTATTTCAGATGGCTCTCCTGGCAGCAATCATGTTAATTCCTGTCATGGGGATCGAGGTCCAGACCCCGACCAACAACAGAAGGTGATGTGGATCCTGTCGAGCACTGGCCCTGGAGGGATTCTTTTTTTTTTTTTCCACAGTCCATAAAGGTTTTTTATTTGTTTTACATCTCTAGAAAAAGAATCCCAGGATTTCCCCTCCTGTGTGCTTTCGTCTTGCCTCTTCTTGGTTGATGATGCCAGCTGAGGTGGTCAGTACCTTGAAGCCAAACAGACGGGACGTTAGCAGGTTGTTCTGCCATTTTTCTAGGTCTTTTTTCTGGAGGGATTCTATTCCAGACTCCTGACCTGATGTTTGATATCCGTGATTTGGCACATGGTAGCTGGGAATATGGGAGACTGGATTCTGGGGTTCAAAGGGACCCCTGAATGTGGAAGTTCTCGGGGTGCACCCCAGACATCTTACCCTAATGTGCCTGGATGTTCCCATGTCCTTAGGAGACATGCCCTCCTGCAGACACCCTTTTCTGTATGTCCAAGAAGCAGCTGGATGGCCTCAGTTGTTATAAACTGCAGGGTGGCTCCTGATTACTATTGTTCTTCCTAGGGATGTGAGCAGACTGAGCTGGACATAATTAGAAAAGACAGAGACTGCATTACATTATTTATAAAAGTCTTTGGATTCCTTAGCAAGGGTAACCTTACAAGATAGGAGAGGCTTGGACTTGATGTTTATGGAACAGGGAGGAATTTGTAGGGCACTTGGGAAAGAATGCTGCTTCTATGCGAACCATTCTGGGTTAGTTACAAAAACCCTAGATGAGTTAAAAAACATATTGATTCATTTAAGTCAGGGACCCCCATGAGACCTGGTTTAATTGATTCACATGGCTTACTACACTCATCTATTCCATAAATGGGCCAATGACTATTTGTTTATTAATCTGTCTTTTTGGCCAATGCATTTCTCAAAGGCTGAAAGAAGCATCCCAAATACAGATCCAAATACAGATACAAGAGGTACATATACCTTCGAGTACATTATGATAGACTCAATATGGATGAACTCTCAATTTGAGAGTGTCCAGGCTTAAACTCCAGATAGGGGTGGCTCTGATCCATACTCTTTCCCCAGGGGGCTATTCTGGCTTGGTTACTGGGGTAGGGGGTGGGATATAAAACAAAAGGTGGAGTTGTTGGACTGAAATTATTTCAGGGCCTGTTTTTCAAAGCCTGTAGGACAGAGAAAAGCCTGGCTTGAGTTTGAATGAGGATGAGACAGCAAAAGCTAGGTAGACACCCCTTCAGCCAGAAGGAGAGTTTGACTGCCTCTCATTGGATGAACGTACCCCCATATCACAGGATGTCATTGAACCTATATAAGCTGATGCTCACAGTAACAAAGCGAGTTCCTGCTTTGGCTGGAATCCCTATTGCGTATGATTGTTCTGAGTCATAGGGCTGCAGAATGGGTGTCCTGTGTTATGTGACTGCAGAATAGGCAGATAGTGCACTCACCTTTACTTGGGAAATAAGGAGATTCAAGAAGCCTAGCAGCCACCCACATTGATATTTCATGGACATTGATTAGGTAAACCAGGGTAAGGTCATACTACTGGCATAGTTAACCTCTACACTTTCAAGTAGAAAATCATAGATTCTTCCATTAGTCTTTCCTTTCTACTTTGTATTTAAATGTTTTAATAAAGTGGCACATAGGCTCCCAGTGGAGAACCTAATACTATTATTCTGATCAATGGGTATAATATTAAAATCCATCCTAATGCCCTATTGCTACACCAATAGATCTGTGCATCACTGAACAGTCACCAGACAGTCAAATTTTATTACCACTCACTTCAAGCTGAGCTCTACAGGGTAAATTATCTACCATATTTATTTTGTATCTCACCTCAAACTAATTGTCTTTCCCAGATGGGCTACCAACTTTACATTAAGCAAAAATTCAAAAATTCGGTGGAAACTCTAACATTTCTTTGCCTACTAATACATAATGGCCTCACAGACAATATGGCAGCACTCAATTTTATGGACCGTTATCCCTGCCTGGGATGCTTCTAGAAAGCACCCAATCCCACCTAAATATCCACAATGCCAGGATTGTTTAGCAAAACCTTTCAGTAAAACCCTGGTAAATGAGATTCATATGATAGCATGCCTCTCTCATTCTCTCCTTGAACACTATTATGAAATTTTTTGTCTCCTTTACAGTTTAGAATATTAGAGTAAGTACATTTCATTGTCTTTGGTTGCATTGTTTACCTGCATGTACATTTTGTAAAAGCAATATATTTCTATACTTCACTTCAGTGTTAGATTGTCATTGTAAGAAAGCAGATGATGTAACATTGCAGAAAAGGTTTAAGAACTGTTCAAAACTTAGAAGCATGATTTCCACTAGGTATTTCTGATGTCATATATATCCCCCAACTACATATATATCCCCCATCTCTCATGTGAAGATAAGAGTGTTTGAAAGGCTTGAGATGCTCCGTTTGAATATGCCATTTTCCATTTAATGCTTAAGGATCATGCTACAATGCTTGTGATTAATTGAAACAATACATTTAAATGTCGCCAAACAGCTGCTACTTTATTAAAGGAGACATTTCCCTCCAGGAGTCTCTCTGTTTCATGCAACATGTTCTGATCCCGAGACACAGGTGGCAAGGTGGCAGGTACCAAGCCAGTTCCCATAATGTACAGCTCCACTTAGAGATGTAGCCCAATAACTGTTTGGTTTTTACTGTCCCCACTTGTGTTATTATGAGGGCATTACATCTAGAGCAGGGCAATTTAGGTTTGCTTTAGCAAGAGTTGGTGATTATTTCTCACCCCTGACCTTCAGGCTAATGAGAAGGGTCCACTGCATAATTGTCTTCTCTTAAGTCGGCTCTGCGCTGTGTAATCTTTATTGCACAAAATGACATTTGAAGTTTGTTTTACATGAGCAAGTAGGAGAACATCATTTCTGCAGTGAGCAATAATTATCTGCCTCCTAGCTAAAAATACATGCTGTGGATAAATTGTGTTCATCTGGTAGCCTTTGTTTGTAAGACAAGTTAATTAAAAGAGGAATGTTGAAAAATATGTTTGCCCACTGAGTGCTGATGGAGTAATAATATTACTTTACAAGAAAACATTACATGCAAAGCAACTTTGATTTTATTCTAGATTTATAGGATAAAATGAGGTAAATACAACGTTTCCAAAAGCAAAATTTAATCACACACACACATGAGATAGCAATTTTATTTATCCTGATAAATTAATAAAAGTCTTAACTTCTCTGTACCCAGGCAGCATTTGTTCTATTTAGCCTAGACAAGACATATTGAACCTAGTAATATGCCTTAACAATATGTCCAAGTAATTATATACACTAAATACTGTTGTTTAGCATGTTATAGGGATCCATCTCTTTGCTCAAAAATTACTTAATATAAACACCTAATAGTTATGCCAAATATGCTTTGCAAAAAGCATGCTTCTGGATATACATTAAAATCTAATTTTCTATTTTTTTGTGAAGAGGCCAATAGCTCAAATGGGAATTGATTCATCACATGCTAGAAATAACTGACTAATTTTTGATGGATAAATTTTTCTTCTTTAAAAATGTCTTGAAATTTAACCTCTCATTCAGTAATTGAAAGCAGGGCTAATATTTTGTGGAAAATTGCTTTTTCTTTTGTTTTAACAATGTCAAAATGACTTTTTATTTGGTAATTAAAGCAATAAGTGATCTGAGAGCAAATTTTTAAAACTTAATCCAGTCGCCATATTCTTGCTTCATGCAAAGGAGGTACACACTTTCCAAGGTCATGTTTCAAGCTAGAAAATTAATACTTTGATTCAATGAGGAGCCTCATTGTTCACTGAATTTTTAATCCATTGTTCTTTTAATAGGGAAAAACCCTTCACCCAGACATGGGCCTCATGCTTTTAAGCTCAGCAATAAGGATGCTGAGGAAGGAACATTGTGAGGTTGAGCCCAGCCTGAGTGACTATGCAGGAATCTGACTCATCAGTGAATATATTTTCCTGGAGAAGCCAAATGGAAATATCAAACTTGATCAATAGCTCTCATCTTGTCTGTATAGTTTAAAACTGTGTTTATCTCAAAATTATTAAATTGGCAATGTAATATATGGTTTACAATAAATTAAGTGAGCTCATGTGACCTGTGTTTCAGATACGTAAATGTTGGTGACAAAAATTGTTTGACGTTAATGCGCTTTTGAGGGTAGGTTTTGTTTTATCAATTTATTTATTAAAGAAAAATAGCATATTGAATTTAAAAATGTAGCTACCCCAAATATATTATAATTTCATAGTCATGCGTTGCATATTGCGATCCAAAGCATGACCAACCGGAAGTGCACAGTGCATGGTCCTTATCTGAAGTACTTTCACAGTTTTCATGGTGATACACAGCTGTCTGATTCTGAATTACTTTGACAAAGTCATTGAAGATTCTCTAGTTCCAATTCAGAAGGTTTGTAAATCTTACAAAAATATAGAAAATCACTCTTTGTATTTGCACCCTACCAATCACATAGCCACACAAGATTCACAGTAAATTTCTGAAGATAGTGGGCAGCTTGAATCTGTGGTTTCCATGAACCTAAGAGAAAAAAAAAAACACCTGATACAACTTCATAGTTTACTAGAGCAGTCACTTTAAATTACTCTTGTTCTCTCCACCAAATATGTTCAGTTATTTACAATTTTCAGGAAAAGATAATCATTGGATTGCCTTATTATTTTTATCCCTTAAAATGAATTAATAACTTTATGGAAAATTGGTTGTTAGTTTCTTATGTTTCAAAACTTGATCCTGATCAAATCTGTTATAGTTTGAAATTTGCAATCATAAGTCTTTAGTCACTCACATATCCATAACCTTTCTCAAATTATTTGTTTCTGATGCAATTTGGTTTGAATTTAACAAGTATTCTACCCCCAGAAAGCCTACAAACTCATGGAAGCTGAACAGTCAACTACTGAACCACCCCTGGGTCAGGGAAGAAATAAAGAAAGAAATTAAAGTCTTCCTTGAATTCAATGAAAATAAAGACACAACATACCCAAACCTATGGGACACTATGAAAGCAGTGCTAA
>LOEQ01004694.1:172829-189837 GCA_001685075.1 Bramus lutescens | reverse complement strand
GACAACATAAGGAGATCAAGGGGATTTGAATTGGAAAGGAAGAACTCAAACTTTCATTATTTGCAGATGATATGATAGTGTACATAAGTGACCCTCAAAACTCTGCTACAGAACTCCTACAGCTGATAAATGCCTTCGATGATGTGGCAGGATACAAGATCAACTGAAAAAAATCAGTAGCCCTCCTATACACAAAGGATAAAGAAGCTGGGAGAAAAATCAGAGAAACATCAACTTTCACAGTAGCCCAAAATAGCATAAAGTATCTTGGGGTAACACTAACCAAGGAAATGAAAGATTTATTTGACAAGAACTTTAAGTCATTGAAGAATAAAACTGAAGAGGATACTTGAAAAGGGAAATATCTCTCATGCTCTTGGATTGGTAAGATCAAAATAGTAAAAATGGCAATCTTACCAAAGGCAATCTATAGATTCAATGCAATCCCCATCAAAATTCCAACAAAATTCTTTACAGACCTTACCCCAACTTGACCATCTTTTTCCCTCACATTTTCCTAGGCAAATGGATGGAACTAGGAAAAACCATCCTCGGTGAGGTAATCTAGAAGCAGAAATACAAACACAGTATGTACTCACTTATAAGTGGATATTGGATACAAAGCAAAGGATAACAAGCCTACAGTCCACAACTCCAGAGAAGATAAGAAAAAAAAAGAGTACCCTAGGAGAGACATACATGATCCACCTGTGAAAAGAAAATAGATAAGATATCCTGAGTAAATTGGAAGCATGGGGGGAGGTAGGTGGGGAAAGAGGAGGGGAAAGGGAATGCAAATTTGCACAGCTACTTTGGAAGTCAATGTGGCTGTTTCTAAGAAAATGAGATACTGATCTATCTCAAGACCCAGCTTTACCACTCTTGCACCTATACCCAAAGCTTGTTCAATCATATCACAAGGATAACTGCTCAAGTATGTTCATAGCAGCTTTAGTAATAGCCTGAAACAACTAGATGTCCCTCAAATGAAGAGTGGATGAAAGGAAACGATGGTACATTTTTCCAATGGAGTATTACTCTGATTTTAATCATGAAAATTTTCAGGCAAATTGATAAAACTAGAAAAAAATCATCCTGAATGGGGTGACTCAGACCCAGAAAGACAATTGTGATATTTACTCTCTCATAAGCAGATATTGTCTCTAAAGTAAAAAATAGTCATGTGACAATCACTGACCCAGAGAAGGTAAGTAATAAGGAGGACACTAGGATCATCATAAGAAGGATAAATAGAAGAGATTTTGTGGGTAGACTGAGGGTGGAGATGGGAACATGTGGAATCAACTGGGGGTGACATAGGATGGAGAGTACTCAAAAATTTAAATGGAATAGGGGTACAATCCAAGGTCAGGTAGAAATCAAATGTAAGGGAAACTCCCAGTCTACAAGGATGTCCACAGCTAAGACTCCTAGCAATTGTATATATGCAGTTGAATTGATCAACTCATTTAACCAGGCAAATCTTTCAGTGGAGCGAATGGGAGACCAACCAAGTCCATACTGCTTGTGGGATGTGCTGGGTATGGGTGTCACAGAGACTTAGGTAGTGGCAAACAAATTACTGGTCCTGCAATTATGGGTCCTGAGACCCATACCGCAAGAGTGAGCCCACCCCTAACACTGCCTGGAACTGGATTTTTTGACATTACATAGAAACCTGACTGTAATCAGATCTTAGCCTACCTTTTAATACACAGAAGGTGAGCTATGAGGGCTCTCTTCTGGATCCTTCTCAATGGGAAAATTTCCACGAATCAGTATCTCTCAGTCTTCTACCTTCCATGTGTGCTGTCACAGTTTATCATAACAAACCTTCCATTGGAAGGCTTGAGATTGTAGCTGTTGAGTTAGTTTGCTATAGGGGAAGTTGCACAGGGGTCATAAGTGTGAACTGAAGGAGAAGGTTGGTGTGAACACAGTATGTTACAGGGAAAAGCAGGCACTTAGTTCACCCCATTTACATAAGACCTTTATCTGTGCTCTGTCCTTATCTCAAGTGTGCCATCCCCCCCCCTTTTTAAATAATTTCTGGCTGGTTTGAGTACATAAATTCATGTCTTGGTGAACCAATTCAAAGCATGATATTTAGTTCCAATTATGTGATCACTGAGTCATGACTATGTAAAGAACTACTTTTTGAAAGGAAATTATTCAAGACATACTTTTAGTGCAGAAGTCCAGTTTTTATTTCCTTACTATCAGTTTTAAGATAAATCCCCCTTTTGCATTTTGCAGAAATATGATGGCATCTAGACATGAAAATAACTGTAGGAATAGCTTTCGGTCTTAGAGCCCTGGGACACATGGTCCAAGACATATGGCACTTAAAATAATGCTGTTTCCCTTGCTATAGGTACCTCTAAAACTAGAAACTTTGAAGTTTACATCTTAAATATATTTCCATCCAGTTGTGCATGTTGTCTATAAACTGTTTTATCTAACTCAGTGTTTCTTTCTTAGTGATAGCTGTGTTTCTATAGTTACTGACTATTTTTTGATTTTGTGAGAATTTTATCAGAATAATATTTTCAGAACCCAAAATTTATACTTTCACCATCCTTAATATGTGTCACATCTCACTTATCAGGTTCACATTGCTTTAGTAGGACAATGATGATTTTTCTTAGATTATTATTATAGTTAAATTGTCATAAAACTATGTTGTAATACAAAAAATAATTTAATACTGACACAAGTATAAGATGGTGATTATTTTACTCTTGTATTTTTACATACATTTTAAACATTTTTGAATAGTTTAGTAGTCTGGAAAGTAGCTATAAGATCAGCTAGGAGTTTAAGAAATGGCTGAGTGGTTAGAAGCACTTGCTGCCTTTGCAGAGGCCTGGAGTTTGGTTGTTAGTACCTACATCAGGTGGCTTTGATTGTAGGTTCCAAGAATCTGATTACCTTGTCTGGCCTCAGTGGACATTGGCATATATATGGAGCACATAAATACATGTGTACATGTAGACACTCACATATAGACACTTGAAAATTCCATTGTTCATTATGATTCTCTCAAATCCATATTTTTTTTGCTTTCTTTCTTTTTTGTAGAAGTCAAACAAGATATTTTCAAAAATTGCCAAATGTGAGATTTCTGTACTTGAATAGTAGAACTAGACTCTGTATCATAGTAATGTCAGCATAGCTTGAAGAAAAGGGGCTGGCAGAAACAAGACTAGTCTATGTTATCTCCTGCTTCAAATAAAGAAAAAAAATGTGACTATCTACAGGGGTTACACAATTACATCAAGAAATCACATAATGATTGATTCCTCTACAAAAATCTGTTATAAATGTTCTAAAATTTAAAATAGAATTGCCATATAATGCAGATACTATTGCCTGGGGTATACATCATAGTACTATAGAAATAATCATTCATCCACATTGAATCAAGAGCTAATCTCAATAACCAAGCCACGGTATTGAAATGTCTATTACTGGATGAACCGATACAGAACATGTGGTTTACTTACTTAATGAAGTAGTATTCAGCCATAAAGGAGGAAAAGAGGTCATTTTAAGAAAAATAGGTGAAGCAATAGATCTTTCTATTGAGAAAATAAGTCATACTTAGAAAGAAATCTACTGTATGTGCTGGTGTGGGTGTGGTGAGGGTAATACAGACTAGGAAAAGTGCTGGTCAGACTAGTCTAAAATGCGTAATGGATGTAAATATGGCCAAATTACATTAAATATGAAAAAAAATCTGTGAAACTCATTGTTCCACAGTGAACACTAATAAAAAGGAAATAAAGTTAACATTGATGGATGTGTTCACAAACACATTGAATTCATTGCAGGAAGGATGGAACAAATAACTCCACCAGGAAAATTTAATAATTGATAAGTTGGGCTGGCCTTTTTGGTAACTGTGTCACAGCCAATTCTGACACTATTTTGTAGATACAGATATTGTTCATTCTCCAGAATATAACTCTCTGTTTTGTTGCTTTGGACTCTTTATTGAACTATTGGAGAGCTATCAATAGATAGCTCCATATATAATATATGTACTTTGACATTGTAAAGTCCTTCTTGTAAGCTTTAAGACTTTACATTTCTGTCTGAGCAGCTAGCATGGGGTTAAGATGGCAGAACATATTGTGTTTCTTCTCCTTCTGAGCTGGAAGTATGCATGCCAGAAGCGTACGCAGCAACACACATGGTACTTGGGCTTCCACGAGCTTCACTTGCCAACCCCTACTCTGTGGTGCCTCACCTGCCAACCTCAGCCTGATGGCGTTCTGGCAGGATGATTTCTAATAATCAGATTTTATCTACTGTCTTTGAGTCAGCTCTGTCAAGCGAAACACAGGCCACTATTTTTACCAACTCGTTGGCTTCTCACTTGACAATCAGCAGCTGTGGAAAACCTGTGCTAACAACTCAGTGATGTCCTTAACAAAAATGACCAAATAGCTATGCCATATCTAAGAAGCCTTCAAAGTTGGTGTTGAGGAGGAAAATCCTGAGACAACATCATTTCTCCACTGGGCATGTTACTACAGTTCTATGATACCTTAAAATACTTTATTTGATTATATGTTGGTAAATAATCACTTGTCCTCCTTGACATTAAATATAAAAATATAAATATTGTAATTACTCTTGCTTTCTAATGTTTTTCTAAGGGTTCTCAGTGAACTCTTGTCAATATAAAAAAGGATACCAAAGTTTGAGAAAGATAAATTTTCAGATGGTGTTTTGGAATAATTTCAGTCATGTTCATGCTAGATTCTTTTCCAATGGATGTGGAATGTTAATGAGCCATATGTATGCTCTCAACATTATTATATGTGCCAAACATTTCTCCAAAGTTGGTACACAAATTATACTCTGATCAGAAGTTTGGATTCTCATTATTTCAGTTTGTTCCAAATACTTAGCTCTGCCTATCTGCTTGGCTTTAGTCTCCCTGACAAATGTGTAACTGCATCTATTTAAGCTTCACATTTTTTATTTTCAGTAACGTTAATGAGGTTGAATCCTTTCATGTGCTAAGTGGCTATGTGAATACCCTTTTAAAGATTTCTTTTGAAAGTCTTTTACTACTTTTTGTATTATCTTTGCTATTATAAACCTTACTATTTTATAGGATTTTGTGTCTTCCATGAGTTGCACATTTTATGGACAGTATCTTATCCAATTACCTTACTTCCCCAGCTTTTGGAGATATGAGAAATAAATAGCAAAATAAATTTTTAAGGCAAAACACACAACTATGAAACTGTTATATGGAGAAAATAAGTGTGACTGATCACAGCTATGTTATACTATGTTCATAGATGAAGAACCTTTAATATGCGATGATGTTAATTCCCAGTGTTATGTATAAATTTAATAAAATCCTAAGGTAATTGCCATAGGTCTATTTTGAAAACTGTTAAATTAACTCCAAATTTCATATGACAATATGGCATTCTTAATAAGGATTTTGCTCTGATAGACAGGGTGACTAATTGTGAAGCATTTCTGATAAATACAGTGTGATTTTGGCATGAGTATATCCAAAGAGAGCTATGGATACAATAGACAGTTCAGCAAACAGAGCCAACACCCTTTTCCTTAGCACCTTACATGACACCTGGGTATAACCGATTTTCAATTCTTTAAACCCTGTTTATTTAAATGTATTTTACCTCAAAGCTTTCCCCCAAATTCTCTGCTTGCATTGGCATCTTATATTACTGCCTGCTCGACTCTATGGTTTACCCAGAAGTAGAATTCATTTAAGAATGTTTTGAAAAATCCTTTGCATGTGACTATGATTCACAGCATGGCTTTCCTTTTGAAGCCTACTGTATAATATTTATCCTCACAGGGGTTTCATGCAGTTTATTTCTTTAATTGCTCCAAGATAGAAACTAACATATCAATGTCCAAACCATTGTATGCTACCTTGACTTTTTTGTAAGTAAATTAATTCTCTTCAAGTCACAACTGTGATAGCTTGTCAAAAATTAAATTTAGTATCTACTCTAAGTGTCATAATTGTGATATGGGGTTGAGAAAGGAGTGCCATTTCATTTGATTAGCAGTGCCCTAATAAAAAAAAGTAGCATTTTGACAGACTTTCATTTTATCACAGAAAGGCATATTTAACTTCAAACTGGTATTTTATAGAGAATATTATTGTCCATTCACAGAACACAGCAAGAGCCACTGTTAACAACATGCTTACTTTGAAGGCATTGTGCAGCTTTTGATCTTATTTTAAATGATCAGGCCTGTTTCACATAGAATTCCCAACAGGAAGAGCTAAAAACTCTTGCAACCATTATTCCTATACATGTTATATTTGATCATGTTTTTATTCTGTGCTGATTAATGTAATTAATCTTAAAATAAGTATCTTTTTTCTATAATTAAGAACAACATACTGCTAAGATATGTCAAACACGTAAATTCTCTTTTAAGTTTGCTAGATATTTGCCTGTCAAAATTTTCTTTTCCATTTTCCGTTGGGTCTAAAAAAATTAATAAAGGGTATTTTTTTTCAAAGCAATTTTCAATTTTGTGTGAACTAAAATGGGAGATGCACTTTAAAAAAGGTGAAGAAAGTTTGGGATAATATCATTGAAATCTGAGTTTTATTGATCAATTCTTAGCTTACAAGTAAAAATTACAATAATCCATGCAGTTATCTTATACATGTGTTAGAAAGCCATGTTAAGAGAGTTTTAGGGACAAATTTTTCCTGCTGAGTACTTTTTTCAGACTTTGTTTCATGACTTATAAGCTGAGATATCTCTTAGAGCGCTGTGGGACTGAGAGAGGCAGAGGGAGTTGCCAGGTCATTTTCCAGGTCTGATTGTTGAATGTAAAAATGGACGTAAATGGGAAATAGAAAAGAACAAGATCTCCTGAGTAAATTGGGAGCATGGGGACCATAGTAGAGGGTTTAAGGGGAGGGGAGAGGAAGGGAAGGGAGCAGAGAAAAATGTATAGCTCTTTAAAATCAATGTTTAAAAAGGGGGGAAGGATGTAAAACTCCCTAGCCATTCCATTGGAGTGTGAAAACTCCTCACTGGGAGTTACAAACTCTGAACTCCTCTGTGGGCTAACAAGGACTAAAGTCAGTCTTCCTCAGGATCTGGCAGATCTCATGGGGAATCCTATTTCCTTTATGAGTTAGTCTCCAGTAATCCCCTTAAACTCCTATCTTCATCTCTGTATCTCTGTATCAGAGAATACTTGCACAAAAATAATTTTTTCAAAAAAACTGATAAACTACAGTATAAAACCATATTTCAAGTTAAAGTAAATTCAGGGACACTGAATTAAAGCCAGAAAGCCATACTTTTATTTACTAAAAAATGTATTGATGCATTTGAGTGACACTGGTCACTATAGATTATTTGAGCATCACCAATAGGATTATAATTTGTTTAAGGAAAATTTTAAAATGGATATAAATCCTCTATGGGATCACACATGCATTAGGACACCATTTGCATATCAGTATCTGCTGTGATGTGTGATCATGGGTGAGCTTTTCTAAAAATCGTCTATAATATTGTTGTTCTGAGAAAATTCTAATTAGGAGAAAAGACAAGTTTACAGCTAACATTAATGAAAATAGATAGCTTCATCAGTACATTTCAAGGACAGATGGTCAATACAAACAAGGAAGAATACTTATGAAATACTCAAGTTTGAGAAAGGAATCCCAAATAACTCATTTACATTATTGTCATAATCTTTGTTCAGTTACAGCTGTAAATAAGAGAGTAAGTTTTAACCATACCAATTACATTTTTAAAATCATGGATTTATCATAAGAGACCAGTGTAGAACTTATTATAACAAATAAGTGTCTACAGCCTTTAATCCCAGCACTAAAGAGGCAGAAGCAGGTAGATCTCTGAGTTAGAGTCCAACATGGTCTACGAAGTAAATTCCAGGACAGTCAGAGATACACAGAGAAACTTTGTTTCAAAAAACTTAAATAGATTAATAAGTACATAACAATTAAACAATAGATAAATAAAATAATATCTATTGTTATGATATTGTAGTTATATTATATGTAAGATCTTATTCCAGATAATTGCTGACCACTGTGTTTTCATATACATACTATTTCAAGTTTGGTATTTAGACTCTGATTTGTGAGACTTTCACATATAATACTGTGAGATGATCACATAGCTCTATAAAAATATTGCTAACATGAGTTGTCCATTAGCCTTTTCAGGAGTTGAAGTGAGTTCCTACTTAAATGTGATGGTTGGGGGGTCTACAAATGTGATTTCTCCTTTATATATCCATCTCTATATTATTAGCTCTATGTCACAGTACATAGAAGTCATATTGTGGTGTGCCAAAAAAATTGAGGTTCATAAAATCCAGAAAGCTCTGCTGGGGAAATAGATGGTTCCATGACTAATGTACTTGTTGCAGAAATGTAAAGACCAGAGTTTGATTCTTAGAAACCATGCAAGACTGGAAGCAATAATGCATCTCTGTAATTTCACAACTTCTGCAGTGATAAAGAAAATGGCAAAAGAAGGCCCAGAAGCCCATTGGTCACGTGACCTGGCATAGGAAGTGCTGACCAAGAAAAGACTCTGCTGTCACAAAACACATGAATGGTGAATATCTATGCCCAAAGTTTTCTTTTCACTTCAGAATACATGGTAGGGCACAGGAACATAAACACATTGTGCACATGCATGTGCACATGCACACTTGAACAATAAAATAAAAAGACTCCTCCTATAACAGCACACAGCATTCTATGATCATCTTCCATGTTGACCTTGTGGATTATTCTTTAAATTTTATTACATTTACTGTGTGTGTTTTGTGTGTGTGTGTGTATTTTATGTGTGTGATTTTTTTTCGTGTGTGTGCTATAAAGATTAGGACCTATTACATCTCATTCCATCATATGGTCCTGAAGATCAAAGTATATAACTTCTGATCCATTTACCCAATCCTCGATTATTTTTTAATATGATATCCTTTGCACTTGATTCTTATCAATTTAGAATGTTCTTTTTGTATTTTTTTATTATTTCTTACTCTGAAAAGTTTCTGATAAGATACTTTTAACTTTCTCATGGAGAAATAAACTCAAGCATTTATTTTTAATATAACTTTTTTCCCCAAAATGTTTTGTTGCAAGGATAAATTTTAGAGCTGGTTTAAACATCCATGTGGATGCTTAAAGTTTCATAACTTTACTGAATTGAACAGTTAAGAGAACTACTGTTGTTCTTCATTTTGTTTTAGATTGATATGGCTTAAACAAATGGGGTAAACCATTCAGGGATAGTGGATTTCAGATATATTTTTTATATTGAATAAAATTTGATGTGAGAATTGCACCATTGAGAGATATGAAGACTGAATAAGAGAATGAAATGAAATGTTTATTTGCTCACATTATTAGGATTTAGTCACAGCTACATGTGAGGAATAAAGTATCTTGCTTGTTTAATGACTATAGAAGAATGGATCTACAGAGACTCTTCAACCGACAGGAAGATGTACTGCTCTTGTAGAGGACCTGAATTTGGTTCTTAGTACACATGTTGGGCAGCTCACAATTTCCTGTGGCTCTAGTTCTAATTTATCTGATGTTCTTTTCTGGATTCTCAGAGTACTTTACTCATGTGCACATACCCATACACAGAAACACATATGTATACACATAACGAAAATAAAATAAATCTTAAAACAATAATTTCCTTAATCAGTCTTCAACATAGGATGTCCTGCCAATCAAGTTGTCACAGACAGAAGAATCCCAGGCCATTTGTGTAGTCCCATATGAATTAGAGGTGAATTTATAGGTATATGTAATGTCATTTTTTATTAAATTACCTTGAATCTTAAACCTTTTGAATGTTAATAGAGTCCCGGTACTGGCGAATGGCTCAGTAGTCAAGCACAAGTAAAAGGTGTGGATTCGCATAGACACTAGGGATTGGTGTTGTTTTCCAAAGTCATGCAGTTATAAGACACTGTTTATAATTCACCATGCCACTTTTCTTCATGTGTTTGTTCTCATTTACATTTAATAGTTTAGGGTTTAATATATCACATAACAATAAAATAATTGTCACCTTATATTTGTTTAAATGTGTATATTTGTTTGCGCTTAAACCAATAGGATGTAACTTACATTTATGCAATGAAGTCTTAGAATAAATTCATGAATAAAAGACAAAAATCTCTTGTTCAGAAACTGTTGTGTTCTTAAATACCTCAAATATCATGGATATTTACACCTGAGCAGACTTTTATATGGCATTTCAAGGTAAAAATGATAAATCTGTGGAGTCTTGTTGAATAAATTAAATGTTTCCTGTCATAAATTTGAATTATTTTATAAAGTACACATTCATGTATGTATATAGGTATATGTGTGTATATATGTATATGCATGTGTGTTGGGCCTCATGAGGCCCAGATGTGAGGCCTAGTGTTATTTCCTGAGTCTAATCTGAGTTGGTGTGAGGTTCAGTGAAACTTTCTGAGTCTAGTTATAGTTTGGAAACCTGTGTCTGGCTACCTGACCTAGACCCACCTCTGTGCAGCCTTGCTTCACCTTGGCCCATTCCAGGTTTCCCCACCCCCATCACAACCCTATATAAGTCCCTGCTTGATACCATTAAATGAAGTCCTCCTTTGACAGACTCCCAACACAGTAGGTCTGTTTCTCCCTGGTGCCCAGCTGGGAGGGCTGACTTGCTAAGATCACCATCTCTTTTAGCCCCAGGGAGAGTCTGGCAGGTCTAGCTCAGCCCCCCTCCCCCACTCTTTCTTCCAGAGAAATGGGCACATGTATATATGCATATATGTATGTGTGTGTGTTTGTATGATATTTGTTACTTTAAAATTATTTATATATTTAATTCATACCTGGTATTTGTGATAATATAAATACAAGTCAAGAATACTGTGTCATGCATTAATATCCACCCTACAGGGTGGGATGTTTAAACTAGATGGCAGATAGATAACCATGCTGATAAGTAGATTTTTCCAAGACAGAAACATAGACACATACAACCATGCAACTGAAATTGGGTTTGTGATTTCTGTTCCCCAAAACCTGATTGTGGAGTTTCAAAAATAAGGAAGTTGAATGGGAGCTGTCTCTATCTGGTAAGACCCTGATGCTCACAGCAGGAGTGCTGACCTCACATCACTTCAGGACAACTATAGCTCTGTTTCTCCCTGCAATTTGTCCAGAGATGCAACGAGAAGGAATGACGTAAGTCCAAACATTTCAAGGAAATGGATATGGTTCCCATGTGATCTAGCACTCTCTGGCAGAAAATAAGAATTGTCAGCTGAGAGATTTTGTGCAAAAGAAAGCAAAGGGAGTGAGTGGGTCCTGTTAAACCATAGTATGCTCCTGCAAATTCCTGAATAGGCCAGATGGGAAGAGTGGAAGGAATTTTTTTAAACTTTATATATTTAATCAGCTATAAAATTCAGTTCTACTCTGTGGAAGTCAAACAAAAACAGTAAAATAGTTCAGTTATCTCCCAAAATTTAAAAAAGCAGTTGGGATGACCCATAACCCATTAAAACCTCCCAAATTCCCAGTTCTGTCATAGCAGCCATGAATACAAGCTCAATTAGCAAATTTATTGAGTCATTATGCCATTTTGAAATCCTCTTATGGTCAATTGATATTCCATTCTTTGTAACAAGTGTGTTTGATCTATATTTGATGCATCTTAGTCAACATAGTGCTTTCCATTAGCAAAGTTTATTAGCAATTTGAAAACAGCAAACATAAAACCTACCTAGCAAACATAAAAACTAGCCTGAGATAAATTCTCATTATAAGATATCCAGATAATAATATAATCATCAAAATCAGTATTGAAGCCTAGAACATGAAACGATGGAGAGAATTTAAAAGATATATATAAAATGAAAGACTCATGTGATGCTGATATAAACCTGTAATTGTAATCCTCAGGAGGCTAAGAGTGGAAGATTATTAATTTTTATCTCTTGTATGATCTACATCTAAAGTTAACATCTTGAAGTCTTCATACCTTGAAATGTTAAATGAAATTTGTATCACACAAAGCAATCACCTCAAAATTTAAAAATAATGACAATTGGCAAAATCAAAAGATAAGTGAAATCTTTTTAAAAATTTTAATTAGTTATGCAATTTAAAAAAATCTTTTCTCATTTTACATAGCTATACTAGTTCCTACTCCCTCCCCTCCTCCCAGTCCCTCTATCTTCCCCCAGCACACCCACATACTTCTCAAAGAGGGTAACATCCTTAGTCATCAGGGAAATGCAAATCAAAACGACTCTGACAAACCAGTTTACACCAGTAAAAATGGCTAAGATTAAAATCACCAATAATAGCTTATGGTGGAAAGACTGTGGAGTAAGGGGAACATTCCTCCATTGGTGGTGGGAATGCAAACTTGCACAACCCATGTATAAACATAATCTTTAAGAGGAGTTAAAACACTTTCATTACTTCAAAAGAAAACCCCATAGTAGTTGTTCTCAACTTTCTTGGTGCTATGACCCCTTAATACAGTTCGTCATGTCATGGTGACACCAATAAAAATGATTTTCATTGCTGCTTCATAACTTTAATTTTGCTACTGTTATGAATAGTAATGTAAATATCTGATATACACATAATTTTAGGTAACCCTTTTGAAAAGGTCATTTGATCCTAAAGGGGTCACAATTTACTGTCCCATAGCCATCAAACAGACACCGTTTCTCTCTTTCAATCTCCTGGTAGCCGTCAAACTGTTTTCTGCACCTTTGGATTTACTTCATTTAGATATTCACTATACACCATTTCTTGTCTTAGCATGTGTTTTCATGAAGCATCAAATGATTTCTACAATAGCTGTTTTACAGGCCAGTCAATAATAAACTCATTACCTCAGAACTTCACAATATTTTGTATTTTGCATCTTCTTGCTTTGTATATGAAATTCTATTTTATTGTGTGATTTACAAAATTGACATTTATCCTACAGTTACTGAGGCTGACCTTCCATGTATTTTCTAAGGGTTGTTTCCATTTGTTATTTAAAATGTTTCCATTCAAATTCTTTGTCTATTTTCATGACCTTGCTCATGACAAATGTGGTTGTTTGCTGAGCCATATCCCCGAGTCCATTTATTCTGTTATTAGCTTCATCTTCCTCTTTTTGTTGAGCTGCAAGGATTATTTATGCATGCCAGATAATAGATACTTATAATATATATGTGTGTAATATCTATCTAACTATATATATATATATGTGTGTGTGTGTGTGTGTGTGTGTGTGTGTAATATAAAAAATGCCTTATCCCATTCTGTAGATAATATATGCTCTCACAGAAATGTAGTTTAAATCATATGAATTAATTCTCTTGTAGTTCAACTTGTCAAGTGTTATTATTTTAGTTTTGTTTTTGAAGTCACATTAAAATTATTTAGACAAATTAATAATTATATCTATCTTCTCTGTTAAGAGTTTTAGGATTTAGTTATTTTGAAAGTGTATTTTCATTGATTCCCTAAAAATAACATATAATGTATTTGGATCATATTCACACTCATTCCTCCCATAATTCTCCCTATATCTACCCTCTCTCCTCCCACCTTCACAGCTTTAAAAACTGCAACTCGCTGAAGCCTAAATTGTGCTGCTCATGTATTAACAGACATGGAGCCACCAACTGCAGCATGGTTCACCTACTTACCAGTAGCCCACATCATTAAATAAAACTTACTCTCCCCCTGGAAGCCATCAACAGTCAATAAGCTCTCAGTTATGGATGAGAGTTGAAGAAAATATCTACATTTGTGATGGAATATTAGCTTGATATTGTACATCTGAAACACAACCATTATGAGTTTGTGAGTACAATAGTCCTGTAATATCCAGAAAACACCATTTAACTCAGTCCTCTCTAATGTCTTGTCCTGACAATCTTCCTAAATGGTCTCTAAGCCTTTGGAGATGTGATATAGATGTCCCTTTTGTCATAGAGCACTCTATTGACACCTGCTCTCTTTACTTTGATCTGTGTGTTTCTGTCTTAACCACCATCTACTTCTCTGATGAGTTCTCAGATAGTGTTTATAGTGATACAATTTAAATATAATTGGTTAATAAAGAATCTGCTTTGGACCTATTGCAGTACAGAATAGGGCAAGGTGGAAATTCCAAGAAGACAGATGTAGAGAGAGAGAGTAGGCAGAGTTAATAAGAAGCCATGTAGCTGTCACTGGAAAAAGATGCAGGACACTGGATGGAACCTTACCAGTGGGCCACAGCCATGTAGCGATATGTAGATAAATAGAAATATGTTAACTTAAGATATAAGAGCTATACAATAAGAAATGTGTGCTAACAGGCCAAGCAGTGTTGTAATAATATAGTTTCTTTGTGATTATTTTAGATCTGGGTGACCAGGAAAAGAACAAACATCCTCTGTCAACAAGTTGACACACCCATGTGGGCTGACTGTATCCACATAAAACCTGAGAGAGTTTGGAAAGGAACGACACACAGACACACAGACACACACACACACACACACACACACACACACACACGTGTTTATGGGTGATTCTCGTACGGGAAGAGGAGGGAACTGCTACTTAAGCGTTTAAGCCCAGGCAGGAGCTGAAGGGCTCTGGCCGGGAATCTTTTTTTAAATGAATATCAGGCACCGCCCATAGTGTTCACTCTATAGTGCTGTCTGATCAAGACGCGGGAGAAAAGGCGCTTGGGAGAAGTTGTGGGACAAGGGAGGGTCTGGGGCACGAGTGACTTGGCCAGGGTCTTAGGAACTGCTGTCTTGCACTCAAACCACAATGCCTTAGAGTCAAGAGTCAGGTTTTCCTTAAGGGTCGTCAGGAGACCAACCAGGCTCAACAGCAAAATGAAGTTAGATTTGTGAGTCAGAGACCAGAGTTCAGCACACACCGTGTCTCCTAGGCAGAGGCATGCCTTTGAAGCATTTAATCTTTCTGAGGGCAGTGTTCAAAACGGTGGCTGGAGTAAGTGTATTTGAGAACGAGACGTGTGAAACATTCTTCTCAGTTGCAATCACCTATAGCTCTTGCCTTTCCTCATCCAAGTGTGCCCTCTGCGGACCGTGTTTATGAATAAGCTATTTTTATCCACTAAATATAGTAAAGAGTTCTTTCAGTTGCTTTCTGTTCTAATTAATTTTTGACTTTGCTTTTCGGGACAGCATCTTAGTACATAGCCCAGGTGGTTTTGAACTTATGATCCTCCTGCCTCACCCTTCCAAATGCTAGGATTATAGAAATGCACCACCATACTTTGAAGCTTAAATGATTTTTATTAATTAATTATTTGTGTTCTTTAGCACAACACTCAGTCTTCTCCAAATCTAGTTCTCTTACCAGTAAAATGAGGCCTCAAGGTGTCACTTAATTCATAAAATTATTGAGAAGGTATCAGTTCGTGTGTACCGCACATATCTGCATAAAAAATATCTAATAAAGGTCTCTTTTCTCTATTAGCCACACACACTTTCTGACTTACTTTGGGTTCATACGGCTGCTTGTGCAAGTTTCCTTGACATTTTTCAGAAGTACAGATAATCTTACTTCACTTCCTGCTGAAATGGAAATGCAGCTGTGTCTTTAGCCAGCGGGGCTGAGCTGCAGGGATCTTACATGGTTCTGCAAAGCAGCCATCTCTGCTTGCTCCTCATCTGGGTTTCTGTGAAGATGGCTGCAACCCAAAATCCTGGGTCAAGGTCTGCGGCTATTTTTGGTTTTCCTCTTGCCTTTCCTTCCTTCCACCCCCTAACTGTTTTGAAGACTTATTTTAAATTACGTGTGTGTAGGGTGCATGTGCACATGTGTGCCTGTGTCTGTGGAGGTCAGAGGCTTCGCATGCCCCTGGAGCTGCCTGATGTGGGTGCTGGGAATTGATCCTGTGTTCTCTGTAAAAGGAACAAACTCTCTTATCCACTGGCCATCTCTCTATTTCTCTTCCCTATTCTGAGGATCAGGGCTTCACTCTGCAGCCCAAGCTGCTCTGGAACTCACTATATAACCTTGCACTTACAGCTATCCTCCTGTTTCAGCTTCCCAAATCTTGAGATTGCATGTGTGAGCTACCAGATCTGACTCGCCCATTTTCAGGAAGGTTCTCTTGCTGTCACTCGTCTACTTCGTTGCTTAAAGAGGAAATGGGGTCTCCCCAGTTTGTTCCCTCTTTAGAAAACATCATGGGGCCTTTGTCACAATGTTCAGGTTGAGGGGTGGGGAAATTCAAATTCAAGTTCATCAGCTGGACATGGTGGTGCACATTTATGACCCCAGCAATTAGGAGGCTAAGATAGAAGCCTTTTTAGAAATTTGAGGCTGGCTTAGGCTATGGAATAAGACTTTGTATAAAAATAAAAAGAAAAGAAAAAGTAAGCAAAACAAAACTCAAAACCACTACTCTGCCCACAGTGTTTCCTGTGGTCTCCACTTTCATTACAAGAAGTTAGCAAAGTACAAGGGGACAATTTTGCTGTATCATTATCGGGGAAAGCAACATAGTTCATAGGACTATAGTGGCAATCAAATAGAAAGCCACTGAAGACTGTATGAGAACCCTCAACAAGATGAATGTGGCCATTGTCTTTGATGACGATAGTATTTAGAGTTCAAACCCTACATGAGTTGACTTCAATGGTAGAAGATGAATTGTCTCATCTTGTTTTATTTTATTGTTTTTACTGAGCTATATATTTTTCTCTGCCCTACTCCCTTCCTCTTCCTCCCCTTTTACCCTATGAGCCCCCACACTCTGAATTTACTCAGGAGATATTATCTTTTTCTATTGTTTGGTTATCTTCTTTGCTTTGTATCTAGAAGCCATTTATAAGTGAGTACATATTATATTCATCTTTCTGGGTCTGCGTTACCTCACTCAATATAGCTTTTTCTAAATCCATCAATTTACATGCAAATTTCAAAGTATCATAATTTTTTTTT
>LOEQ01004694.1:162550-172767 GCA_001685075.1 Bramus lutescens | reverse complement strand
TTATCCATTCTTCAGTTGAGGGGCATTTAGGTTGTTTCCAGGTTCTGGCTATGGCAAACAATGCTGCTATGAATATAGCTGAGCACATGTTCTTGTGGTATGATTGAGCATCCATTGAGTATATACCCAAAAGTGGTATTGCTGGGTCTTGAGGTAGATTGTTTCCTAATTTCCTGAGAACTCGCCATACTGTTTTCCAAAGCAACTGTACAAGTTTGCACTCCCATCAGCAATGGAGGAGTGTTCCCTTTACCCCACATCTTCTCCAGCATAAGTTGTCATCAGTGTTTTTGATCTTGGTCATTCCAACAGGTATAAGATGGAATCTCAGAGTTGTTTTGATTTACATTTCTCTGAAGGCTAAGGATGTTGAGCATTTCCTTAAGTGTCTTTCAGTCTTTTGAGATTGGTCTGTTGAGAGTAGTTCTCTGTTTAGGTCTGTACCCCATTTTTTTTAAATTGAATTATTTGTTCTGTTGATGTCAAGTTTCTTGAGTTCTTTGTATATTTTGGAGATCAGTCCTCTGTCTGATGTGGGGTTGGTGAAGACCTTTTCCCATTCTGTAGGCTGCCATTTTGTCTTGTTGACCATGTCCTTCTTTTGCTTTACAAAGGCTTCTCAGTTTCAGAAAGTTTCATTTATTAATTGTTGCTCTCAGTGTTTGTACTATTGGGGTTATATTTAGGAAATGATCTCGCGTGCCAATGAAAACATTTAATCCTGTAAGAAAGACTAGCATTGCTTCTAGGAGAATGCTGACAGGTAGAGGCCAGCAGTCCCAGCTGCTGCCCTGGTTTTAGGATGTAGGGCAAATTGTGAAACCCACCCAGGCTCTGCTTTTCTTCGTAGGAATTTTGCTAAGTTGTTGTATAATGATGAAATTAGACAACTTTGCATGCAATTAGCACACCTTAATTAATAATTAGCAATTATACTGCACAGTGCTTTGATACATAGCCGTTGTTCAACACTGGGTATCAGCCATCATCATTATCGTCACTACCATCATGACTGTCATCATCTTGTCTCTTCAAGTGTTTCAGGAGGAGGCACTGCTTACTTCTCTGTTCTTGTCACTCTTTGAGGTCAGTTCTCTTACTATGCAACAGGGCCCTTCCATCGTCACCCAGAAATAAGAAACACATCTCTTTCCCAAGTCCGACTCTGTCCTGAATCTGGCAAAAAAACGTGTTCCCAGTCCTCACTTTGCCTGTGCACTGTTCTCTTTCCTTTGAAATTACCAGGTGGGTGAGAGAGTCACAGGCCTTGCAGCTCAGCAACCCTGACTTGGCATCCTTTGAGGCCAGTCCTCAAGCCTCTAATCCTCCTTCTCCATCGTCACAGTCTCACAGGCAGGACTCTGCAGGAGAGACTCAGAAAACTGGCGATGTTTTAGCCCACATACCTTGACCTTTCTTTTCACTATTCTGTGAGCCCTTCCCATCAAACTTACAAAACTGAGAAGAACGAAAGTCGCAATGCGTCTCTTGTTCTTGACTTTGGCCAGCCAGTTCAAGTAACAGTTTGAGATGTGTTCTGACACAAATCTAAGTTTGTTTTACAATGTGCCTCCAGCATGAAGAAAGCCTGGCATTCCTTAGCAGTATGCTTAGATTTGACAAATGCCGATGCTCAGTTTTTAAGACCAAGCAAGCTGCTTTTCTTGTCTCTACTCATCAACCAGTGTTCAAGCGAACGTGAATGGCAGCTCTGGTTTCTTGCTAAGGGTGTTTCACCCAAAAGTCTTTATGACTCGATGAGAAGGGCTCCCACCCAGATTCCTCATGAAGAATAAACCAATAGTTTCAAACAACAGTACCAAGCCAAAAAAAACAAAACAAAACAAACTTTCATTATTTTTATGTTGTATGTACATGTATGTGCACATGTGTTTAGGCATCCACTGAGGCCAGAAAAGGGCATTGGATTTCCAGGAACTGGAGTTATAGGTGGTTGTGAGCAGCCCAATGTGCACAAGAACTGAAGGGGTAGCGAGTGCTTTAACCACCGTGCCATCTCTTAAGACCCTCACAAGGATTTGAAGAGACACATTTGAGAAAGGTGCTCAGAGGTGAGGAGACAAGGATGCTTTTACTACACTAGTGACTTAAACAATAGAAATTTACTGTCGTACTTCTGGAGATTAAAAGTCAGAAATCAAGATGGTGGTAGGGTTAGTGCCTTAAAGGCTATGTGGAAAGGCCTGCTCAGGCCTCTCTCCATGTGCTGTAGACAACCACCTTACCCTGTGTCTTATTATTGTCCTCCTCCTCCCTCCAAGCATGTCTATCTTTATGCTTTATGTCTAAATGTCTCTTTCTTATGAGTACACCCATCCTATTGGATTAAAGTCCACTCTAAACCTTGATTTTTGTTTTGTTTTGACAGGGTCTCCACATGGCCTTGGTTCTCCTAAGACTCACTCTGTAGGCCAGTCTGGCCAGGTACTCACAGAGATCTGTCTTCCTCTGCCTCCCCGTTGCTGGGATTAAAGCTGTGCACCACTAAGATCAGCTCTAAGGCTTCATAGTCAGTTGGCTATCTCTGCAAAGACTCTGTCCTCAGGTAAGGTCAGCTTCTGAGATACAGGGGTTAGGAGTTCAGATAAATAGCTTCCACCCGACATTTCCAGGCAAGAATCATCATGCTGGCTCCATTTCATCACAGCAGGGAAGTGGTTTGTTAACAGAGAACTGTCAAGAATAAAGAGTTGAGCTCCCTCGACCTCCGCCGTAGCCCTGGCTGTCCTATACCTCGCTCTGTAGACCAGGCTGCCCTCCCACTCAGAGATCCACCTGCCTCTGCTTCCTGAATTCCAGGACTAAAGCTGTGTGTGCTACAACAGCTGGCTAAAAAGTCGAGCCTTTAGAATCAAATAGAACAACTTTGTTGTTAGGGCTTTCAGCCAATAGTCATGAGAATTAATCTCTGCCAATCAGTATACAAAACAGAAAGGACAGGTTTAAAGACAAAATACAAGGTGAGTGTCAGTACGTATCCAACACCTCCATTTTTTGGAGGGAGGCCTGCAGGTCAGAGGACAACTCTTAGGAGTTAATTCTCTCCTTCCACCAGGTGAGTTCTGGTGACAGACTCATACCATGCTTGGTGGCAAGCAGGTAAAGACCTGCTGGGGCATCTCACTAGCTCCAGTGTCTAACATTTTGAAGCCATGACTGCTTATATCACGGGCCTGTCTCTCAGTGAATCACTTTGGGAACCAGATAGCCCTTCAGGGCAACATGGCATTTTCTAAATGGCTGCCTAAAATAATTATTTGGATTCCTGTAGAGGTACAACTTCCTGTGGAAACCATTTGTTCATGGATGGATAATTCCACTAGCAATAAGAAGAGTCTGTGCTTATTCAGTACAGGTGCATTTTTCAAAAGTGATTCTTAGCCTATGGGTGATTGAAACCATGCTGCAGAACCCATGGATAAAAGAGGGAGCCTCTGTTGATAGGCACACACAGCTGAACTACTATGCCCCTCAGGTTGTGAGCTGCTCCAAGAATACTTCCAGCTTCCTTCTCTTGGACTAACTTTGGGGCTTCTTCTAAACAAGGTCAGAAATTAGCTTAGCCTTGTCTAGGTTTATGTTCTCTCCCCCTTTTACAAACACTACCTGTTTTTCTCCTGCTGGGGGCTAAGGTAAGCTTTCAAGGCTTGGAGGAATACAATTTCATATATTGTCACTGCTGGGATAAGAGACATCTGGATGGCTGTTTCCTCAAGCTTTAGAATACAGAAATTCTGGCTCTTTATGTACAAGTATGTACCATCCAAGGAAAGCCTCTTCCACAGTGGTGGCATCAGAGGGGTTAAGAATCGGTAATTTCAACTGAGACAGCAAGCTCCACCCCACGTTTCTTGAGTTCCTTCTTCGGCACCCTTGTGTCACCGAGTGGTCTCTCAGGGTAACCTCTGGCCCACCCACAGTAGCTGACCTCTGTCGGATTTATACAAAAGGATTTGTACTTGACCCCCACGGAACTTCCATCATGGCCCTTGCTCTAGTGTCTGTCCTCCTTCAAGTGGGCTATCTGTCACACCTAGTTTTTCTTCCCAAGGTAGCTGTCCCAGCCGCTTCATCTCCTCTGCTGCTAACCTAGACTTCAGCTACCCTTGATCTCATGCCTAGAATACATACAGCTACTTATGAGTGGGGCTCCCAATAGTGCCCTGAACAGGTGAGAGTAGTTACAGCCATCCCCAACCTTCCTCTGTATTTTGTTTATTTAAACTTTAGGCCAGGCAGTCATTAAGAACATGACAAATGCTGGCGAGAATACGGACCAAAGCAATCATGTATGGTGGACACTGCAGGTAGGGATGTAACTAATCCACTTTATTAAAGAACTGAAAATAGATTTGCCATGTGACCCTGGGTGTTTTACCGAAGGACTTCAAGCCTACATGTCATAGAGATACGTGCATACTACTGTTTCCTGTGCCATCAGTCGTAGTAGCTAAGTTACGGAACCAGCCTAGATGTCCAGCAATGGAGATGAATGGATAAAGAAAATACTGTAGCCTAAACAAAGGAATTGCTTTTCAGCCATGAAGAAGAATGTTATTCTCAAAAAAAGTAAATGCAAGCAGGATAATTATACTTACTAATTAAGTCAGTTTCAAAAAGACAAATCTCATTATTTTCCTCCTTTGAGTCCTGGATTTTATACAAGTACATAAAATCCTATCTGCATAAATGACAGAAAAGTGGTCTTGAAACTGTCTAGGGAAATGATGGGGAACAGTGGGGGGGCACAAGAAAGAGAGAGCAGAGGGTATGGGGGTATGTTCAATGTATAATACATACTTGTATGGAGATGCTATACAAATAGTAGCACATACAATGATTATACAAGATGGAATTGTAAGCAAAGCTAGGCCAAGATCAGGGCATCATCACTCATGTTTTTTCCTTATGGAGGTAGAGGGATAGTTACACCATGTGATTAAATCACTCTATTGACTCGTTTTGAGCTGCCTCTCATACGAAGTACCTTAGTGTGTCTGCAGCGCGGCTCCAAACCCTATAACAGAATCTTGGAAGCACAGGCAAACCTGGGCCTTTCTCATGTTTCCTCCTCGGTTTGAACTCACAGAAGTATTTTTAACCAGGTTCTGTCTCCTCATGTTCTTTTCTGTGTCAACATACCTGTTTCTGTGTGTCTAGGGAGGCCGTGGGTGGAACACCTCTCTCAGACCTTCCCAGTTTGGAGGTGAAAGAGGTGCTGGGAGAGAGAAGAGACGAGGGATTGAGAGCTTGGCGGTTAAGGAAACTGTTACTTATTTTGTTGTGAAAGCAATTTGTGAAACATGAGAATGTCAGTTTGCATTGATGCTTGAAGAGAAGCTGAGTCTCTTTCACCGAGGTTTGCAGTAGGGGTTGGAGAGCAGAAAGTAAGAGAAGCACTTGCTTACTTTTTTCTACCATCCTCTTAGAGTCCCAGGGCCTGGGGCCTGCCCGATGGCTCAGTGGGTAGCGGTGATGGCTGGTAAGCCTCTCTACTTGAGTTTCACATGGTGGCACTCTTGGACCCACGTAGTCAAAGGCAAAAAATGACTCCCACAAGTTGTCTTCTGGTCTCCATATGTGTGCTGTGATACACTTAATCCCCTCTTCGCACACACGCATGCACACACACATGCATGCACACACATGCACGTATGCACACAGAAAATGAAAAAAGGAGAGTTCCAAGAGATGGAGGAACTATTTGGAGTCCCTAGCCAAGAGGCTTATCTTATATAATTTTCAGTACTCGGCGAATTGCGAATCTTCAGTGGCTCTAGTGTGCCAGAAAGAATTCAAAGGAAGCATTGTGAGTTTAAAATTCATGGTGTGATATATATCTCTTCTTTCCTTCTCCCCACTTTCTTTTCTCTTAGACAGAAGTTCAAGGATGGGGCGTTTAGGAATCTCAGATTGTTATAGACGGAAGACTTTGGATATTAGGTTTCTTATTAGTAAAAGAGAGCACTAAAATGTATCTTCTGGGTAAAAGCCATAAAGACTTCATAGAAAACTCATGGATGGCACTCTAGTCTGGAGCTTGGCTTGGTCTGGAAAGTTCAATGGATGAGAATCCTTGTGTTGATGATGGAAGGTGGAGTGCGCGCCCTTTCTTCCCTCTCCCCCAAAAGACTTGACTCAAAAATAATAAAGTGATATAGTCACTGGAGCTGGTTGGCAAGGCATCAGAAAGTGGTAACCACCTTCAGCAGTGTTGGGGCTCCAGTGTGTGACACTGAGATTGAATGCTCTCTCCAGAAAATGCTCCTGACACAGACACTGGTTTACCTGATCTCTTCCTGTCAAGGTATAAGGTTCAGCAGCAGACTGGCATTTTCTTAGATTGCAGGGTGGTAGTGCTGGGGCTTCCGAACTCATTCTGGACATGTCCTTAGAGTTCCTAGGTTATCCCTGGCCACAGGGACCAGGACAGTCTGCCAAGATTTTTATTCAAAGCAAAAGCAAAACCCAAACAAAACAGCAATCAGAAACTTGTATTTGTGCTGCTAGTTTTTTCTTTTTGCTAATATGCTAATCTTGGTGTTTTTCCCTTTGTCTCAGTTTGAAAGCTAAAAGACTTCTGGGGTGGGTGAGGAGAGGTAGCCAGAGGTCATTATTGAGATTAATGAAAAGTGATCACAAATGAGTTCCCCAAGCAGGGGACAAGGGAACAAAATCAACAACAAAGGAGAAAGGAGGGTCCGAAAGAGAAACAGCAAAAAATTCAGAAATATAGTTTGAAAGCTCATGAGATCTGAGACATTGTGTATAAATGTTCATGTTATTTTATTAAGTGACTAGAAATAAAAGCGGAATTTATAAAAACATAAATGAGTGTATCCTTGCATTTCTCAGGATTATGTATCACTTTTACTTATGACCATTATTGACTAGGCAAGATTGATGTTAGCCTGTTTAAAGATGGTTTTGTTTGTGCACGATCAGAATCGATGATTAGGAAGATTCTGAAAGTCTTGGATTCTTTATCATGTACCACATCACATGGTCTTTGGAATAAGACTGCCTGAGTGAGTCCTGGCCCAAGATGACTAGCGCTCTGAAGTACAAAAATTTACCCACTTGGCTGTGATTTGATTTCTCCATCTCTAAAGTGCTCAGCTGACTGAGACGTGGCGAGGTTTAGAGGAAGCTATTCCTGGAACACAGACTGACCATACTAAGACTCTGGCAGACAGAGCGTCCACTCATTCACCAGATGGATAAATTTCCTATTATTCTAAAGGGAAGGCTCTTTCTTGCATTGTCTGTTTCATAACCCAGGTCCCGCCATGTTGGCTTATATATACTCAAGTTATAGCTGTTGTGGAGGAGGAAAACAAGACCAAAGGCTGACAGTAAACTTTTCCCTATGGATGACACAATGGCTGTTGTCCATCATGTAGGCTACAGAGCCATCATGGAGTCCTCTCTGTTTCCATTTTCTCTAACAGATGTGAAGTGGGTCACGTTAGGGCAGTTACTGACTACAGAAAATGACAGACGGTTGGGTTGGGTTGTCTTTGCCTGACCTATTTCAGGTTATATCCTGTTTCTAGGCATTAAGGAGGGCTGTGGATCTGGATCTTTCTCTGGCAGGTTGCCCAACAAGAGAGCTTGGAAATTGTTAGACAGATGGAGGCAGTGCTCTGGCTGACACAATGCTTCATAAACTATGATGGAAACTATAAACATTTTCCTTTTTAAAAAATAAATCACAGGCTGGGGTGAGGTGTAGCTCAGTGGTATAGCATCTGCTCTTGCATGAGATCCTGAGTATTTGAGTCCCAGCAACTAAAAGAAGGGCAAAAATCACCACAGAGTTAATGAAAAACTATCAGAATCATCAGACTGGAGAGATGGCTCAGTGGTTAAGAGCACCAGCTGCTCTTCCAGAGGACCTGTGTTCAATTCCCAGCACCCACATGGCAGCTGACAACTGTCTGTAACTCCGATTCCAGGGAACCCAACACCCATAGAAAAATGCCAATGCATGTAAAATAAAAATAAATAAGTTAAAAATGAAACAAAGCATAATTGTCTTGTTTGGCACGCAAGAATTCAGGAGATGATCACTTATATTAAAATTGATATAAATCACTTGTAGATACCAGAGTTTTTTTTTTTTCATTTTGAGGATGTGTGGCTACTTCCTCCACATCAGTAAATGAGTCTAGATATTTTATTCTACCAAGAACTATTAGGACTGATACCATGCAGAAGGATAAAATTTGAGCATTTTTCTTAGAAGCTTCCTGGGAATTTTCCTTATTATATACTAGGCTGAGCTCCCCACAGATGTTTCAGGGTTTTTGAAGATATTAATAAATAAATTTTTAAAAAGGCCAGCCTGGTCTACAAGAGCTAGTTCCAGGACAGGCTCCAAAGATACAGAGAAACACTGTCTCGAAAAGAAAAATATGAATTAAATGGAGGAGATTCTTTTTAGTCTGGATGGTTTAGACATGCCCTGCTTTCAGCTACAGAAATTAGTAATTTGTTCTTAACACTTGGCTTATTCGGTGACCCCTGGGCTCAGATGGCTTATTATGGCCGCGGGCTCCTTCACAGTATCTCTGACCCAAGAGGTGAAGAGTAACCACTGCGGTCCATTGAATCTTCTCTGAGGGGAAGAGGATGACTGAGCTGAGGAGGAAGTAACAAAGGCGAAACAGAAATGCAGCTGGCACATTAACATGGGTAACACAGTTGACAGGCTTGGTCTTAATGGTAGGCTTGCATGTTACTTAGGTTTTGGTTGGAAGAAACAGCAAATTGTAGCTACTTAAAGGAAAAAAAACTGTCTCAGATAAAGGCAAAACAAATACAGAATCAGAAGACTGAACAATCAGACTAATACGGTGGGAAGATCAGCAAAGGCGTTTCCTTCAAATTCTGCAAATCTTGGCAGCCTTGGGACATCTGGACAGTCAAAGGGCAGCAAGCCACAGAGTCTGAAGCTATGAAATGGAGCCAAGAACTTGACCAGTAAAACACAAAATGGCTGCCACCAATGGTGCTGGTGAACTTCTGCCATGATGCTGCTGACTGAAATAGTGAAGCCAGAGGTGAAGGGCCTCTGGGACTGGGACCAGATGGGAAGACATCACAGCAGCCGTGGTAGTGCATCTTCTGTGTCCCCCTGGAGTGTGGAACGTGCGTTGGAGTCTCCCCACCTTTTCTTTCCTTCCCTGTCTCTTTCCATCTTTCTGTTTGCATTTCTTCCCTGTGTTTCTCATGGCCTCTGAGTTCGTACCAGTGAGTGCTCTGTACGACAGCACGCTTGACCACTTTCTTGTTCCTGTCAAAGCTTATCAGAACTTAGTGAGTTCCAGCCTGTGTCTCCTTCTCAGCAAGATACCAGAGCCATCAGGTTCATTTATGAAAGGTTTCTTATCTCTGAAGATTTTGATAAAACATGGTGCTTAACATTCGGGATTACTGAACCAGCAAGGGGCAGGTAGCAGCACACATATTTTGGATGGAAGTCTTTTCGTTTCCCATTCATCCTACCAATCAGGCAAGGCTTCAGTATCAGGCAAGACTGACTGTGTGATAAGCCTTCTCTGTCCTTATTTTCAAAGAAGACTTAAGGGACCCTGGAACTCCCTCTTTTATAAACAAAAACATGCTCTAAATGAGTCCAAGTTGGGTTTGGTAAAGACCGAGATTGAAACGATTAGTCTTTGAAATCAGCCAGCCTCAAAGCTTGGGGCAGGCAGTTGTGGTCGGTTGAGTCACACTGCTTTGGGATTTGCCAGCTCTACTTTCTGTTTCAGCAATAAAAAGTCTTGTAAAACTGATGGCATGTGAGACAGAGGTATCCAAAATGTCTTGGCATCTTTTCCAGCGGTGTAGCGAGTCTTGGGGAAGATACTCGTTAGAGCGTGGTCCATGCACTCTACCACTAGAGAGAGGTCCAAGTTCATGTAGCACGTATTATTTTTCAGTCTGTGTAGACCTGTAAGAAGAGACAACAATATGCTTACTCTTGGGCAGAAAAGGAGAAACACAGTGGGAGGCTAGGGTGCAAACAGGAAAACACAGGACAGGGACTTTTATTGTGAATTTGCCATTATAACTGAGGCTCACTGGAATGAGTTTCCATTCTCCAGAAAAGGATGCCGCAAGGTCTTCTTTAGGCCAGCTGGTCTCATCTCAAACTTGAGTGGGCAATAGAATCTCCTAGAGGGCTTTTT
>LOEQ01004694.1:134505-158687 GCA_001685075.1 Bramus lutescens | reverse complement strand
AAAAAAAAAAAAGATTTCCATCATTGTGTCTGTGACTCTTCACGATGGCCAGGACAATGAATCCCAGAAGACACTGAATTCACTCCCAAACTCACTTTTTTTGATGTAGTCTTCTCCATACTGCTGTTTGATGTCTGGGGACAGGTGTTCCCAGATGGCTAGCTTTTTTTCAGTTGTCTTCTTGGGATCTGCCAGTTCCGTTTTGAACAGTCCTGGTTCAATGCATGAAACATGCACACCAAAAGCTTTCATGTCCCTCCTGTGAGAAGAACAATCAAAGAATTTTTTTAATTAAAAAAAATGCTTTCCTGTACCCCAATCCAAAGCAGAAAATTGGCATTCCTGTCTATTACTGGAGGCACTGATATATGATCTGGAGAAAGGCACATAAACTTCCTGCTCCTCACCTAATAGCTCAGTTTCTCATGAGCCATATGGCATCCTGTAACTGAGTGCCGGGGTTGTAAAGAATTTGGCAACAGCAATAGACTGTTGAATGCTCCATAGCGAAAAATTGGTTCAAAATTCTTTGAGTAATGAATCTGAGGTGTTCATTGCAATGCGTGCCCATGTTACATGGGACAATCTCACTGGGCCTTTGGTTTCTGAACACAGTACCTGTGCTCTTTGCTCTGCACCTGCCGTTATCCCAGGCAAAATCGATGCAAGCTGCTTGAAACACTCAGATAGGATTTGAGAGTATAGTATGCTATCAATGGTGCTGTTTTTCTGTACAAACAAGGTTTTCTGTTCTTAAAGATGATGTTTTTATACAGAAAACCAAAAGTTTTGGTATTTGCTATTGTCATTACTCAGCAGGTAATTATCATGTTAGTATATCTTCCTATTTTATTATGATAGGATGTTTGATTTTGATAACTGATACTTGAATATCTGACTTGAATCTCCTGAAACTATTAATGAATTTTGGCCCGTGCTTAAGATAGAGTTTCTAACAATTTCTACAATGTCCTGCACACACATCTGCCACTTTATTCTAGGTTATGCGAAGTAGTGTTCTCAATATTAATGATTAAAAAAATTCCAATTCTGGAAAAAGAAAGCATGTTTTCATTGAGCTGTGGTCCAATCTAGGGGCTTCATCCAGGCTAGAAAAGCATTATGTAGTCACATCCTAGGTATTTGTTGTTCTTATCATTTCATTCAAATTTGTTTGAAGAATGTTTACTACTTGTTAACTAGTTTCTCATAAATCTTTTCATAGAATCAACAATGACTGCGTTGGCAACGAACATCTTCTTCTACCCTGTCACTTCAAAGTTGAAGAAACCGGAGTTCAAGGTGGTCAGGTGACGCTGAATGATGGAACAGGAAATGGACGTGGGTGGAACAGCCCTCTGAATAACTCCACATTAATCCAGTTCTTGTTAAGCTGATAAACATTTGAGTTAAGACGATTTCCTCTCCATGCTCAAAGTATCTGATGGGGAAATGGACCAGGGACTGGCTTGGATGGACAGGTTTCCCTTGGATTTTGGAATGTGGATTGCAGAACTACTGAGGATGCTAAAAGATCTAGTATCATGATGCCTGGCATGCTGCCTTGATCCCTGTGCTGCTGAGCAAGCTGTCCCTTCACAACACTGTAAACAGCCTCATGCTTACTGAGTCACAGTTTAGAGATGTTGGCGCCTCCTTCCTGTCAACTGAACAATGTATTACATGAATAATTGTTTCCTAATTTTAATGCATATTTCCACTAGAAATGTATAAAGAGGCAATGACTCATTTTATGATGTCTTATCCATGCTGAGGCTTGAACCCAGAACCTGCAATGTAGGCAAGAGCTCTGCCACTCAGCTGCATCCCCATTCCTCACCATTAGGCATTTTTGTAAGCTCTAGTTGTAATCTTAAAATGTAATTCAATTCTTTACAGATTGTGCTTTTTAGCAACAAAACTATTGCACAATCTGAAATATATTTTATTTACTGACAATATAAATCAGTTCACTCCTGAGAGATTTTAAAAGGTATATTACATTAAAATCTTAAAGGTTATTTTTCAATCTATTTATGTTTTATTCATCTACGAACTGATGCTTGTTGGATCTGGGAGATGGCAGTTCCAAGGAGGTATTTGAGAAGACCTCTTTCCTGTGTACTTGTGAAAATGACACGGACAGGAGACAGGCCACTCTGCTAAGTTTAAGAGACCTACATGTTGCTATGACAACACGAAACCAACATGCTTGCTGAGCAAATACAGCTTCAGAGTCCCAGGCCACTCTTTGTTGTCCCTCAGCCCTTCTCTATGTACGAAGACACCCTGGACCAGCCACGGGACTAGTCTACATGCGCCATTTCGTGTCAAATGCCAGTTCTGTGCTTCATAAAGACACAAACACTTCCTGTTGGTTATTTTAAGGCAGTGTATAGCTGCACAACAGAGCCTACAAACACTCCAGTTGAAATGTATTTTTAAATACTAGCATTTTATTATGATATTGCATTTTGTAGAATGGAATGAGACTGAGAGAGATCGCCATGACACTGTTACTTGAAGTGTGATGATCTCTGAGCCAATGACAACACCTGGTAACACTGTAGAAAAACTCCCTGGTCCTATCCCAGACCCACCCCTTAAGCATCTTTAACAAGTTCTCCAGGCTACACTACTTCACATCAATGTTCCAAAGAAACGTTACTGTGTTTATTTCTTAGGAGACTCTGACTTGGCAACTAGATGATGGGGCAGAATGGAGTTACCGGCCTCCATTAACCTCAGTGGGGTCATCTATCCTCTACATTACTAAGCTACTCTTAGATCTGTGGTATACAGCATAACTCTAACATATGCCCTCAGTAAATACCAATTGAATAAGCAAATGGGGGGAATTAAAGACAAGCCAATAGCAATTTTGTCTTTTCTCTTGCTTGTTTCAGCACGACTCAACCAGCTTAACTTCCATTTGCTTCCCTGGTCCCTTTTGCTTGCACTATATCCCAGAAGGCTCACCTGCGTTAGTGCACCCCAGCATCTGGTGGACATGGACTATTGGAATCAGGAGTGTGAGAACAAGATGTGGAATTAATAATTCCTCATGTGGTGTCGACACTGGTTATTTCATACTTTAGCTGGAGCTGTCAGTCTCTGTGTCTCCAGGTTCTAGAGACTTCCGTGTCTCTTTATCCCTTGGTCCTTGGATAGTAATGCCCTTTGGTGTTAGCCCCTATTCCTATCCTTTGGGATTTCTCTCCACATCCCCCACATGTTTAAAAATTGTCCTTTCAGTAAACGCTGTTCTCTTAACACAATTTCAATGTGCGGTCATTGCTTTTGAGACCCTTGACTGGAAAAGCACTTAGGGACTTTGAACTGATCGTCGCGAATTCTGGTTCCAGGTAAGACGAATTAAGCACCCCCTCCCTGCCTCTCCCCCTGGATACAGCTGCAGAACCCAAGTGGAGTGTATTGGGAAGCGGTTGCGAACTAGTGCTTTTCAGCTGGAGACATAAGGAAGCTGGTATTGTCCTGTTAGCACCTTCCGGAAATAACAATGGTGAGAGCAATCCTGAATGATTCTCTGCTAGACAAACTGACCTGTTGACTGTAAATTCACCCCACTGGGGGCATCATGCACTAATACAAGAAGTAAAAAGAGTAAGAGTCAATGCAGACCAGGGTTCAAATCTCAGTTCTACCACTTACCAGCTGTGTAACCCTGGACAAGGGGAAATAGTTAAAGTGTTAAAAAAAAAAAGGATACCTCATATATACTAAGTATCCGGTATGTGTTAGCAGCAATTGTCGTGTAAATCAATTAATTCACCTTACCTCAAGCTGTCATTGAAACCTTCCACTGCGTATTTGGATGGAGTGTAGCCCCCGCCACCAAACGCAAGCCGGCCTCCGACGCTGGAGACGTTGATAACGCGCCCTTGCGCTTTTTTGAGCAGTGGAAGCATATTCAGCGTCACGTCGATGAGTCCGAACAGGTTAACCTCAATGGGTTCTCTATAGTCGTTCACGGTCAGCCAGTCAGTGGGAGCCAGCACGCCCAGGACACCAGCGTTATTGATCAGACCCCACAGACCTGGAGCAGGGAGGGAGGGAAGGAGACACCGTGGAAGATGTCGTTTCTATGGGCCTCTCTGATGGAAATACAGTTCTTTCCTTACACAATGGTGTGATTTGCTTTTTGTAGTTATTCCTGCTTTGAAATGTTTTCACGTTTCAGGGGAGTGGTAGCTGACAGAGTGAGAGACTAAGTTGAAATGGTTCATGCTCAGCTGCTGGAATTCAGTCTCCCTATTCTATTTCTGGTTCCAAGTGTCATATTGTTTATGCTTTTCGAGGCAGACTTTCTGATTTCTCATCTCAGACGTAGAGAAGATGAGTCTGTTTCCCTGCCTAGCAAGATGGTGCAGTCAGTGTGTATTTATAAAAATATTCTGCATGGATAGAGAAGTGATATGAACCCACTTTGTGCTGAAATTTGCTAGAAAAACAAGTCCTCCACTCGGCTGTTTCTTGATTGGAAATACTGCTAAAGGTGTTGGAATTCAGGCACTGGAATTTTTCTGGAGGGTTTGCTAAATCACTGCATTTGAGGTTCAGAGGCTTAGAGCTAAAGATGTTACTGAAGCACACACATTTGCTTTTCTCTACTATGGACCCCGATATCTTCTATGAGAATATTTTATTATTCAAAACTGACAAAACTCTCCCAGCTCAGGTGCAGTTATCTAACAAAATCTAAAGCAGAGGAAGTGTCTACAGCTGATTGGGTCAGCTGGACTCCTTAAGACCCTTATCCTCACAGCCCTAGGTCCTGTTCTCCCAACCACTAAAGATGTCTGCACTCTGGAACCCATCTGTTGAGGTGGGGGTCCCAGGTAATCCAAGTGGTGATCTGGAGGCTGATTCCATATTCTCCTATAGACTTGAGTCTCAGCTCCCTCTGCTGAGATGTTGCTGGAGAAGGTCAGGAATAGTTAGGGTGTTCACTTCTGTTCTAGATTCACCTGCTGGGACTCTAGGCAGTCTGTTCGGGGACACATCTCACACACACTGGGATTACTTAGGAGCTCTGTGGAGATGAAGAAATTGCGGCAGGGCCTTCAGAGACATTTTCTTGAAAAGCCATTTAAGACACAGACTCATTTTATTTTGCTTTAGTTACTTCCCCATCTCCCAACCGCCCCATCCCACAGATCTCTTCTCTTACCTTTTTCCCCTACATGGCTCTTCACCCACTGGGCAGTCTTCTTGACATTTCCAGGGTCGGTGACATCCAGAAGCACCGTGTGAAGTCTGTCTGAGGTTTTTGCCTTCAAAGCAGTTGCTCCTGACTCAGTCAGGCAGGCAGCAACAACACGGAACCCCTTTTTATCAAAAGTCCTGGCTGCTAAGTTCCCAAAGCCTGTGTCACATCCAGTGATGAAGATGTACTTGTCGGTGATGTCTGCTATCTTCAGTTGTCCTTTGTAATTCCACAGAAAAGCACAGAAGACAAGGAGGGCCAACGCCCAAAACAACACTAACATTTTCTTTCTCCTATATGCGACCAGGACACCTTCTCTCATGAACAATAAAGGATGGAGTCCTGGATGTTCAAAATTAGAAAGGAAATGCAAATTAGAACAATTCCATGTTGACAAATGTGAGCTATTTCAAAGAACTTGAGTAGACAGATACCACAATGATTATCCGGTTGCTTGTTGGAAAACACAAGTCATTTATGTCACATACGGCCTTTTGAAGATGGTGCCAAAGCCAACCAGGCAGAATTTAGAAAAATCCAGATGGAAAGAAATGGAGTGGAATCAAAGCCGGCACAGTCACGGGGCAGAAGGAACCACCAGAGTTGCACAGAGGAGGGACATTAATCTCACACATTAACTCATCCATCTGAGAGACAAGAGTCTCACAGTAAAATCTTATCATTTAGTGATAAGAACTCATCATTTAGTGAAACTGGTGAGCAAAACAGGAACAAAGTCCCCTAGAGGAGCAGTTCTCGGCCTTTCTAATGCTGGAGCTCTTTAATACAGTTCCTTATATTGTGGTGACACCCAAATGATTACTTTCATTGCTACTTCATAACTGCAATTTTGCTACTGTAATGAATCATAATGTAAAGATCCGTGTTTCCGGTGGCTTTAGGTGACCCCTGTGACAAGGCCACTTAAGCCCCCAGAAAAGGGTCACGACCCACAGATTGAGAACCGCTGTACTTAGCTCAGTCTTCTTGTCCTGCCAGACTCCCAATCATTTTCAGAATCCAGGAGAGGAGAGTATTAGGGCAGCAGTCACTAAGAATGCATTTCCCGTGTGGTTTCTAGTTTCTTATTGTGAGTGAGTTCGAGTCCCCCTCCCATCTGGCTCAGAGAGTATTGCTATTCTATCAGGGGAGAATGAAATGAGAGAGTCCAGTAAGTAAGAGCAGGATGGGAGATGAATGTCTGGTATCTCAAATCTTTAAATTCTCTCTTCAACACTAACCTCTTGTAGAAAAATAAAGGAATGTAGAAACAGGACAAAATGAAACAGCTTTTTCCGGTAAAACTGACCAAACTATCCAGCATAGAGCCAACAGGAATATCAGTATTGCTGTGCAAGCAAGAGACGGGTTTCCTGCACCCTTCCGCAGGGACTTGTGCCTCTGCTTCCCCTCAGCACGCTGTGCTTACTGTGGACCTGTGGAGTGGCGCTCCACCCAGTAGGAGGAAGGCTGGCTGCTTCAGGTCTGAAGTCATGGAGGCCCTGCCCTTCTAACTTCTGGCAAGGGGAAGCGGGGGAAAAGGTTAGCTCCCTCTCCACATAGGAACACTGTGTTAGTTCCTAAGTCAGTGTAGGGCAGCCAGCCAGAGAGAACAGCACCTTTGGAAAGAGCCCTCTCTTTCCCTGTAGCCTGCAGGCCTGGAAAGTTCCCTGCCAGGTCAACACAGTGTGTTTAGTTTTATTCTTCTAGATTTATTTTTAAAATTACGTACTCGTGTGTGTGTGTGTGTGTGTGTGTGTGTGTGTGATATGTGCACTGGAGTGCAGGTGCCTGCAGAGGCCAGAAGAGATGATGGAATCCCCTGAAGCTGTTGTAACAGGTGGTTGCCAGCAGCCTAATGTGGGTGCTGAAAACAGTGCCTGGGCCTTCTGCAAGAGCAGTATAGGCTCTTAACTGCTGAGCCATCTCTCCAGCCCCAAACGGTGTCTTTGTCCTTGATTCTCTCTCCCTAAGACTCACACAGGCCTGGAATACTTCACAGAAGAAAACCAATAGACACGGACTGAAATGCAGACTGTGTGAACACCTCCAGAATCATGCCTGCTTTTGGTTATTAAGAAATTTCTTCTTTTCTTTTTCTCTTTAATGTCCCCTTTAAAGTAATGATTATTACATGTGACTCAGTATTTTGATAAATAAATGTGCCTATAAGCAAATGTATAAATAGGATTTAAAATACATATACATGTACTTAATTTCTACCACTGTATAAGCAATAGCATATTTAAGATAAAAAATAATTCAGTGTATCTTCTTTACTTCTTAAGGAAAAAAAGGGACTATTTTCACCTTTTTTCCCTAAAAGACTTATAAAGAAAGAAATAAAAAACTTCTGACTGATATTAAACCAATGAGAAATATCAAAATATGGGAAACATGGGGATGTAGCTGGCTCATGGTACAGTTATAGATGTTTAAAAACAGTCTTTTAAATTACTTAATAATTTGGTTTAGTTTCCCCAAACCTTTTTTGTGTAGGAATTGATTTGTTGCATACAAATGTCCATGCAGCAGGGCTTCTGTTTCCCAAATACATAATAATTTAAAATATATAATTATGGGGAGAAGCAGAAAGCACTCATAAAATGACATATTTAGAGATTTTAATAACGTTTCATATTTGTAAATCCAATTAGTTATAGTGTTTTGTTTAAGCCTGTCCTTGATAGTCACTGAATATTGAAATGTCTAATTTCACTGTAAATCAAATTTCCAAAGAAATTATTTGAAGAAAGCAAAACAATTGTGGGTTTTAATGTTCCTCCAATAGAGGATGTGACTTCTGCTGTCGTCTTTGCCAGGGGCAGAATAGAGAGGAGTAAATAGTGAGATTGCCACCCACCTTGACACTGGAGAGTTGCACACAGTCTCAGCCAGTTTTATTTCTAGTTTCATGGAAAACATATTATCTGGGTCACTTGTAGAAGATAAAACAGGCTCACAGATCCAAGGTGTTTGCAAAAGCTGTTGCAGCCTGGTACATCATGCCTTCCCATTTGAGAGAACAGGAAACCCTGGATTCTCTGGTAGCTGGGGCTGAGTGGCGTCCAAGCTGAGCTGGTAAGAGTCAACACAGGCATCACGGCATGGGTGCTAAGACACTAGGCTAAAAGTCCTTGGGCCAGAACAACCTCTGACACACGAAGCAGTGTTACTTTCGCCATCTCCCCTCATGCCCTCCTCTGTTCACATATAATGACTGGTGAGTTCCCAGGGGGACCACGAGCCCCGGATGCCATGAGGAAGGTGGGTGCTATTCCTATGGTGGTGAGTGACCAGACACAAGAGGCTTGGATTGGGATGGATGGAGGATTTGGAGATTAATGAAAGCACCTTGGGGTTCCTATAGAACTTGGAGATAGTCTGCGCTTAGAATTTAAGGCATGATCCACTTAGACAGGGAAGAGAATCTATTGTTTTCTAGGTTGTTACTGAAACACATCTTTCAGTTATGAAACCAGCAACACACTTCAGCAGCATTTGCAGTGCCTGAGACTTTGTTATCCATTACAGACAGGTTTTGTTTCTTTTTCTGTTTTGCTTTTGTTTTCCAAGACAGGGTTTCTCTTTGTGGTGCTGGCTGTGTTGGAACTCACTCTGTAGACTAGGCTGGCCTTGAACTCAGAGATCTGCTTGCTGCTGCCTCCCTAGTGCTGGGATTAAAGGCGTGTGTCATCATGCGTGGCCTCAGCCACCTTGTTTTTTGATGAGACATGGTCCCATTATGCAGCCCTGGCTGCTGAAACTTGCCTCATAAACCAGGCTGGCCTTGAACTCACAGAGATCTGCTTGCCTCTGCCTCAGGATGAGGGGGATTAAAGACATAATTATTATTCTTGCTTTATGGCACTATTAATATGTTAATAGAAGACAACTTTTTAATATCTTTGGCATATCGCAGCATAGCAGGCTTCCTTAAAAAATTTACACATTTTAATTCATGCATTGAAAAGTATTTATGCTTATGGACAGCCACGGTTACGGCAGTAATGTAAATCAAAATTTTCTAGAGTATCTTCACCCCAAATATGTATATTTTAACAAGAACAAGAAAAATCCCACAAAATCCATGCCTTCACCATAACTAGATAAGAGAAAAATCCTCGAACTTCAAATGACCCGACTAAGGAAGTGAGTGACTTCCTGTGGCTGAGACTCCACTCCCAAAGAGAGGCGCTGTTAAGATGGAATGGAAAGGGATGCTGGCACGGGCCTGGTGGAGTGGAATCTGAGAGAAGACACAGCATCAAATGATGGTTTTGAATATGTGTACACAGATATATAAATAAATGGACAGCTATCTACCTAGATCTACCTGATAAAGTATAAGGAAAACCTAAGAATGGTGAATGGACAAAGCTCCAGAACCTATATTCTCACTATTATAATCATTGGAAAGGCTGATATGAGGATTAAATTAGTCTAGGGAACTATAAAATGATCCTGGGTTGTCTTACACCGCAGAGAGAGAGAGAGAGAGAGAGAGAGAGAGAGAGAGGGCTCAAAAATGTTTGGGTACATATCAAAGAACACAGAAGAGCCAGCTGAGCGTCAAAGCAAATGATGGTCATAATGGATTGTAAGTCATTGACTATAACATGAACTTAGCCATTTTAATGAACATCAATAACCAACTGTATAAGGACAAAGATGTCATGCCAACGGAGAAGTGTCAAAGAAAGGATGCAGTTAGAAAGTCAATACTAGCTATTGACATAGTAACAATTGTTGTAGCAAGACTTCTCAATGGTTGTAGAATGACAGTATAGAATCTAAAAGGATGTTCCCCAAAGACAATTACTAAGTAAAAAGAACAGTAGTGATTTCAAAGAGAAGAAATCTGAGAGATCACTTTAGCAAAATGATATAAGTGGGTATTATTCGTCACAGAGCAAACCAACATCATTTGCCCCTAGTTGACACTAGAAAGGACAAGCAGAGTTCTCTGCACAAACCCTAGCAAATAATACATGGAAAAGCATCTTTCTGAAGAATGTGTGCCCCATGCTCTTCAGAACACCAGTCACGAAGCGGGAAAAGGACTAATGATGCCAAAGAGACAGACGGTTAAAGGCCACATGGAATGGCAGGCTGGTGAGCATTCTCCCTTTCTCAGAAAGAGCCTTACTACACCAGCTAGTAATCCTTGAAAAAAGAATCTATAAAGTTGATAAATGTTACTTTGAACATTACATTGTAGAAAAATGTCCTGCTTTTTTGATAATTTATATAGACCTATCCAAAGATTACAGTGCAGGATGTCTTCAACTTGCTTTCAAAAAGTTCAGCCTGGGTGAACACAGGATGGTCTCTATGAGTTTAAGACCAGCCTAATATGCATGGTGAGGTCCAAGCCAGCCAGAGCTATATAAGGAAGACCTTGTCTCAAAAACAAAATGAACAAACAAAATACAATAAAAACCCACAAAGTTCAGAGACTAATAAGTATAAATGAACAAAACCTCACATGTATATATAAAAGTGAGAATAAAAATGTGGTAAAATGTTAGAGACTCTAGATTGTACCATACTTTTAACTTTTCTGTAAGTGTGGAAATTACACCCACAGACACAACTAACTGCAGATTTGAGTCATTTTATAAACTGGATCTCTGTTGAACACACAGACTTTTGCATTAGTCTTATCCTCTGAACAACAGTGCAACTATTTACACAGCGTTCAAACTAGGTATTACAAACAGTCTCTAGGTGATGTAAAGTGTACAGACAGGCGAGCAGCTCCTATGCAAACACCGTGACATTTTCTACAAGAGATTAGAGAATCCAGATTTGGATGGCCACGGGTGAGGGGACCCTGGAGACAAGCTCCCCTATATGAATGATCCGTGAACGACAACACTTTGAAACAAAAAAGTCAAAGTCTGGTAAAGAAAGATGAAGCCCCTCCCCCCCATAAAGACTTCATTGAACTGCTTTGGGGTTCTAGATACAAAACAAAATGCCAGGACTTTGAAGAGACCTGGGATACTAGGTTGCCTGCCTTCTGTCCTTTGGAAAGCCTGTTTTCACTGTTGCTGGAGGAAAAGAAAAACTCAAACCTAAGCAACTCTTTCTTGGCTTCATCCTCTCCACTTCCCACTTAACCTCCTCCCTAAACAAACACAGTTTTCCTTGGTGACAAGAAGCAGAAGGGAACTTTTTTTAGTCATCAAGGACGCAGGCTGTGAAAATGTACTGTCATTGTGTGCCCCCTGGGCTGATGGGTCAACACAGAGGCAGGTGTCCCAGTCAGTAACTTGAATCCTTGGGACATCTAACACTGCTTGAGAAACATTGATTTGTGAAGCCTGTCCTTATTATTGACTAAATATGTTAGTTCTTCTTTTGTCTCTGCATTTTGCATTCTTCTAGGTCATTGGACCAGGTCAGTAACAACCCAGCACGTATCTTTGACCCCTAGTAGCACTTTAGCCAAGAAACTATCTGTGAACAAGAGTCCCAGGTCAGGGCTTTCAGGACCATGACCTGTGTAGAGAGAGGGATTGACAGTCAGCCAGTCAGTTCACCTGAGAAGTAAATGAGTAACCACAGCTGACAGGACCGCCTCAGCCCCTCTCCATGGACTCTGCTCATTTCTCTGCTGCTTCCCGGTGCCAGCAATTTAGCAGGAAGGCACCGACCTCAGTTGATTTCGTTGTTTACCAGCTATGTCTTTCGATTTATCTCACAACAAACTGTTTACTAAGAGTGCAGGTCCCCTGGCCCCTCGCATTAGAGCAGCGTTCAGGAGTTCAGACCTCGGAGGACTTGGAGAAACTCACTTATCTTCCCTGGGTCTTTCCCAGGGGTAGAGCAGCGATAGGTTATTTTTGTCCAAGAGTACCTGGTGAACTAACATAGTTTAAGGCCTGTTACACGGGAAGAACCAGCCATCTTTCCTGCCTAAAAGGGCTGCTCTGTGTTGCTCGGACTCTCCAATTGCAGTCCTTTTGATAGATAGTTTTTGGACTCCATAATTAACAATGTGAAGTCTGGCTAGCATATTTCAGCATGTTTAGCAACATCCTTGGCTTCTACCCACTAACTGTCAGTAACACTTCTGATAAAGAGATGTCCCTTAGGGGACAAAATTGCTCATACTTGAGAGCTGCTGACATAGAGGTTCAGTGTGTCACTGGACCCAGGACAGCTTATCTGGAAATCCAGCCATTGCTTTCTTCGTGAGGTTTCCGTGGTGAGTATTTATAATTTTGTGACTTCAACAGAGAGGTTTAGTTGCTTACAAAATTGCTCACCTCCTGCTTTGGCAAGCACTAACTTTGCAATTTAAAAAAAAATCTACTTTTTTAAATATGAGGATAGAAGGCACCGAAAAGATCAAATTATATAAAATACCATTTGTAGATGTAGAAGTGACCACATTACCACTCACATTCCGAAGGCCTGGATTCTGACTGTGTCTTTTGAGTTGGGTCCCTGACAGCTTGCTCTGGGTAGCAAAATGATCCTCTAGATAGAGTTTGACAAATGCTCCTAGGAAATCCATGGTCAGATTTCTGGTTCATAAAGTCAGGACCAAGTGTGAGGAACAGTGATGGGTGACTGAATGCCGCAGTTTTTTGAACCATGGATAGAGACCCGATGTAGGCCATGTAACTAAATGTGGGATTAAAAAAAATCAACAACAATAAAAAGGTTTTGAATGTGCAATGGCTAAAAAGTATTTCAAAACCAAGCACAATGGATCCAAGGTTGTTCAGGCAGCACTTGTCCCTGCTGCACTGAATGTCTTCACTGTAGCTCTGGACCTAAATACACAGCTCATACACTTTGTCTGGTGTGTGTAATGCCAGCCAATGCTGTCTAAAATACCTAGGCTCGGATTCAAGACTATTGAATGTAAAGATATGCGGAATTTTCAGTCTATGTAGATTTTTTTTGTTCTTTAAAGTACAGACTTAATACTTTTTTTTACAGTCAATCTTCCTCATGTAAACATTACATTGATATGTCTTTGGATTGTATTGTAGTAGACTATTTGGGTATGAAAATTACTATTTGGAGGGACAGAGACGTGGCTAAGTGAATAAGAGCACTTGCTGCTCTCGTAGAGGATGAAGGTTTGGTCTCAGCACCTACATAGTGTTACATAACTTCCAGATGATCTGGCACCTTCTTTTGGCTTCCAAAAGTACCAGGTATTCATGTGTACACTCAGGAACACATTTGTATACACAAAAATAAAATAAGAAAATCCTTTTAAGAGTTTGAATTGCTGACTTGATTTCATTAAAAAAAATTAAATGAATTTGGGCTTGGGATTAGGACAAAATTTTCAAGAATTCTAAAATGGCCGTAAACAAGTTTCTACTTTTTGCACTACATATTTATGCCAATGACAGTCTCTGCATTCACAATCAAAGACTAAAATATTAGTCAACTTTGAAAAACATTGAAGATGCTAAGTCCTGTAGTATCAAATATTTAGTTAAGACTTAATTCTTTATTTTTAAATAACCAAGCATGTCTATATTAGTATGCAAATTTGTTTTCATCTTCAATAATTGGTAAAATTATGTGTACCCAAGAGAATTATTTCAAAGTATTCTTTATGATCTGTCAGTATGTATTTGCTTTGTATGCCCATTTTACAGATCTGTATATCTCAGGTGATATAGATCTATATTTCTTGGATACAAAGGGGCCAACATTGGTAAAAGTTTAAGAAATCCTGTTCTAGGCTGTTGCCTATACCTCTAAATATTTATCTTACACTTCATGATAAAATTACTTCCTTTTGTCCTAGATGTGGTAATTCATGTCTATAATCTCAGCACTTGGAGGGTAAAGATAGGAGCGAGAGGCCAGACTGGGCATCGTAAATGAGAGCCTGCCTCAGAAAACCCCAAGCTAAATAAAGAAATCTCTATAAGAAAGAGGTGAATTCAGATATGCAGGCTAATTGGTTCAAGGTGCAAGCTACGGTTCTGGGGTGATGCTGGGACAGACCCTTCTGTTCCCTCCTAGGCTGCATTCATTCCCACTGGGCTCTGGCATCTAGACTGGGTACCCTCTTCTCCACCTCTGTGCTGTGTGTGCTGCATGACCTTAGGCAGAGGAGCAAGAGGAAGGACAGAGGGAAGAAACAGAAGTGATCCCCTCTGCCTCCTGGCTGATACTTGGACTGACTTCTGAGACTGTTGACCTCTGGGACAAAGGAAGAGAATGACAGGAGTGATCGTGCAATGTCCCCACTTCCAGTTCAGACAATGAAAAGCTTAAGGATCATACCTCATAAGTCTCAACATATGCATTTCATTTTACCCTCATACTATTTTGGAGTTAGACTGAATATCACAAATTAGAATGTTTGCTAAAAGATATCTTTCTCCTTGGGATCTTAAACTGTGCAAGAGGAGAGGGAAGAGCTATGGGGGAGGGGAACAAACACATTGTCAGTCACTAGGAAGAATGAAAATGTTTGTCAGAAATTCTCTGTCATACAGCAGAGATTCAGAAGGAACCATGGGAGGAGACCGATTATTGTCTTCATTGGCCGTGTAGAGCGGTAACGTAGGAACCACGTGGCAGCGGCTGTCAGAAAACACTCTGCTCCACGGCCGTTCCCACTTCTGCTTTCTGGCTTCTCTTCCTGGGTTTCTTAGTAAGAAACTTAAAATCAACTCCTTTGATTTGACTTCTAACAGTTGCCTTCCTCTACGGAGAGGAAGTGAGTGACAAGATGAAAATAGACACTAGCGTTCGACGTCCTTGTTAGATAGGAAAACTCTGTCTAAAGGGTTCCTCCCAGACCGGTTCATTTTATGTCCACATAATTCCACAGAAGATGTTCTTTCAGAAAACACTGGGAGTTTATTAAATCTTTATTTACGTTCAATTTGTTGCAGTCTCTGGACCAGCAGCTGAGCTAGCTGCTTTGCCAAAATGCATCAAATAGAAAGCATCTATCTAGATGGCTGTCTGAAGGATTTAATGAGTTTTCTTGTGCAGTATGCTTAATAATGCCTACCGTGGAACACGCCTGCTTCTTCTATTTAGATATTGAATATATAGCTCATTACTCAGAACTCATTTCTATTTTGTGCCATTTTTAGTGAAGTAAAAATTCTTCTTCTTTAACCCCAGGTACATCTAATGTGCTTTTCTCCAAGGAAAAAGAACCCAAGAGCCTGATGATACAGCTCGGTTCACACACCTAAGGAAATGTACTCGCTTGTAGAAGAAGATAAAGGTCAGGCACCTGAAAAATCTGAAACAAATTTAAAAATGAAGCCAATGCCCCCTACATGCACTTGTTCTGTTGGGAATCTGGTGAAAACCATACTGACCACGATGATGACGCAGCCAAGGTGAGGTGGTGCTCAGCATCCTGGAATGGTGAGCTCCATCCCATAACTGGAGGAAGCAAAGCTTCCTCCACCAGAATCCCTGTGGAAGGGCAGAGGGTACAGCTTCACGCCTGGTGTGTGGTGGGATCAGGCTATGCATGTGTCCTCAGCAGCTTCACACAGAGGCTGTCCTGCCTCCCCAGGTGTACAGACACACTCAGGTTTTGGGAAAACATCTTAAATTAAAGCAATTTTCTATGCATCTTTGCTAATGAATACTGATCACCCCAGGCCCTCCTACATTGATTCTTTTGTCTGTGTGCCTCCTTACAGGAATAGAGCGTTACGAATCATTGATGAATCTATAGTTTTTTTAAGTTATGGCCACAAGATAGTAACTGCTAGCTGGAAGGGATTGTACACTGTATGTTATTATAATTTCTGGTCTCAAAGCTTCAAAGAGACTTGATTAGAGAGTGAATGTGTTATCAACACAGCAAGCTCTTCCAAATCCTCAGGGTACTTCCTTCAGCCACAGTTAGCTCTATTCCAGGTGAAAATGTTAGTGGCTTAAAATTCTGTCTCTTGAGAAAGTGACATTTGTGATCAGCGTCTCACCTCTTGAAATGTAGGAAGCAACAAACTTTCCTTGTATTTAAACCCTGAGATTTATTCTAAAAGTTGGGCGCCATTTTCAAATGTGAAAGTGTGCAGTACAATGGCCACAAAGGAGCCTTTCTTCCCTCATGTCTTCCTCATCTGGCCAAGGATGTTTCAGAGTATCTAATATGTGCCAAGTAAGATAAGTAAAGGCCAACTCCCAGCTCTGGGCAGAGAGTGTCATGGGGCTTTACAGAGTTATTGGCCCCACCTAAAAATTAATTGTGCGTGGTGAGGAGAGAGCATTTGAAATACTAAGTCATTTTATTACAAAATGTGGAGTGACTGTCTGAGCAGAGGTTTTTTTTTTTGCTTTTTTTTTTCAACCCAGGATTAGGGTTTGCATGCACCTTAGAAACATCCTTTCTTCATTCCCAATATTTTTTCTCTTTCAGTTTAGTGTTCATCTGTGTGTGCTCATGGAAGCTGATAACACTGATAGCTCATGGGAAAGCAGGGAGAGAAACCTAGCAGGCCGTGGTTGGCAATAAATTAATTGTGCCACCCCTGAGGCACTCTGTTAAGATCCTCACACAACTTTTGGATCTCTGCACTCTCCAGTATCTCAGGATTCCCAAGAGTCACAGAAGGTGTCAAATAGGAAGGACGGGAGAGAGGGAGAGGGACAGAGTCTTTAGTTGCGACTACTGGATGCTACAGGTTAGTCACAGAGTCCCGAGTCCTGGAAGAATTTCCGTCAGGCTCCTGGGTCACACTGAGATCATTTCTTTATGTGATGGGCTCTGTACCCATCAATCTCATACTATATTAAAACAAACAAACAAATCAACAAACAAAACAGTTGACCGCAGCTGAAAGACAACTTGATTCATCCTGTAAAAGCAGGGAACATCAAAGCCAGTTCAGGTTGAGATGGTTAAGCGAAGAGACAAATGACCAAGCAGTCAACAGTTACCTCGCCGGAGATGACTGGGGGTGCAGAAGCCGCTGGAGGCTCACTCAGCTGATTGCCACCTTCCTGCCGTGCCCAGGAGAAGGAAGTACCGCCCTGAGCAAGCCAATCCTCTCAAGGTGCCTGGCCTTCTCCCGGACCTCTGAGACCTGCATGTGTGAAGTCTTCTCTATTTCTCTGTGAGTCACACCCATTGCAACACCGAGTGATGACTAAGTCTCTCCTCAGCGAACGGAGGGTGGAGAGACTTTGGGTCACAGGTTTCCAAAGGAATCGTCAGGGTCTTTTATAAACGAGTTGTAACTAGCTAGAGAAATGACTTACACTCTCTTGATCAAAAGAGGCACCTGAAACCATAAATAAAGAAGCACCTTATAAATGGCCAGGTGCATCAAATGGATCAACCCCTCCTTTTAAAATATTTATCAGCAAGAAGATCAACATAACAAATGTCAAGGAAGCATGGTTTGGGAATAATTTGTGATTTCTAATTTGTGTTTTAAGGGATGCCAAGATATCTTGATAGGGTTTCTGGAAGTGAAAGTGGGAAAGATGTGCCCCTCCCACCCCTAGCTGGCCTTTTCAAATGTTTCTGCCAGCAGGCCTGGCACGCCTTGGTGCCAGCTGGGGCTGTAAGGGATGGAGGATGAGATGCCGCCCACCTTCCTGCCAGTTTGCCAAACCTCCCTGCACGCCTTTGTATAGGCAGGCAAAGGCGCCCTGATGTTTTACTTATAATTTCATGCTGCATTCCTCCGGCTTCCTCCACTCTCTGTCGCTTCTTGAAAAGTAGGTACTGTTTACTTGGAGCTAGCGAATGAACGAGCCACCCCTCTAAATGGAGTCTAGACATGGCTTTGCCTTTGGCATTGAATGAGTGGGGTTCCTATTTCATCCACCACAACAAAAATTGATCCAGATTAATATTTGGGGTACCCAACATATGCCAGATATACTTCTTCCTCTTTAATAACTGCACAAGACAGAGTAAAGGCACAAGCATGCAGCCTCAGAGAAAAACATCCTCGACTTAAATCCATACGAAGAAAGCTGTGATAATTAATCCTCCTTATAAGCAGGCTATTACGGCTGAAAGGTGGAGAGCCCTTGAGCACCTGGGTAGTCCTGGAGGACTGGAGGGAAAGGGCAAAGGAAAGGTTACACCATGGTAAGTTTTACTCAATAATCTTGCTCAGTGCAGCTCTGTTTTTAAAAATTCCCCAAATAGGCTTAAAAGGAAAAATTAAATGTCAAAATCAATTTGCATACCGCGGTCGGGAATTCGTGCCCTCCACTTGGCACGGCTCTCAGTACTGATGGATTTAATTGAGAAGTTCGGTGTCAGTGCCCTGGGGTGGGGGTGGGCTCAGAACAGCCCCCAGCCTTGCCTGGTGGATAAAGGTATCCGTCAGTGGAAACATTTGTTAGCTGCGCTGTCTCCAGACTGACATCACAGCCACATTCAAAGCCAAGTGCTGAGTTCTGCTTCATTTTCACCTTGTCTCTTTAGACTGTAACACGTGAGGTCCAGTAAGCTGGCTCGGAGGGTAAGACATATAAAACACGACAACCTGAAGGCCCACACGGAAGACGGGAATTGTGTCCTGAACGTTGCCCTCTGGCCACATGTGAACTATGGTGTGTGTGCACTTGGGGACATACACGTACCCCCCCCCCACTAAATAAATGAAGAAATGAATAAACATTTATTTTCCAAAGTAAAAGAATGCAACCTTTGAAAATACTGCTTTGTTCAGAATTCTTCCTACATCAGACTTCTGATCATTAAAGATGACATACATGTATCCCACCAAAGTGACATTTGATTTTACTTTGATTTCCTTGGTTTAAAAGGTTAGAGTGTGGAACTAATTCAATTGTAAATTTTATGTTACTGATTGGGTTGTAGGGTTGTAGCTATAAGGAGTGAGTTCAGATGATTGTATAGACAGCACACTAAACAAACACCCAGCTCCTCCTTTTCTTCTGATCTGTATGTCCTCCACATAGCTGCCCAAGAGTGTCTCCAACTGTCCTTTTCCCAAACACGAGGAGACGACCTGGGTCCCCAGCTTTCCCAACCAACATCTGTCAGAATTCTTGAACCTGTGTAGACATGAGGGAATCTCTGGCCCAACTGTAGAGAATCGTCCTGTAGTAAAAAGCACTCACTCCCGATCCCCACAGAAGGCTGTGATGGTTCCCCCCTACCCCCACAGGAGTCTGTGGTGTTCCTAGTTCTGAGTATGCCTGGTCACGGCTCACTAAGCTGGCTACAGGGCAACACCAGATGGTGACATGCATGCTGCCCTCCTCCTTCCTGGTGGGGTCAGGTGGCACTCTACACAAGGCAAGGCCACTCTCAGATCTCTGACTAGCTCTGAATGGCTTTATGACTTCCAGCACGCAAGAACAGGCCTTGTATTTCCTTCCTCCTCCCTTTGTCAACAGATGGCTCTCTTATTTTCTCCACAAAGGGCACCTGTCCTTTGGTCCCCCTTTATACACCAACAGTACCTTGGTTTATGAGAAACCTGAGTACCAAGACTGGACCCAAACTAGGAACCTTGTTGCGTCTTTGTTGTTTCCCTGACGCTCTGGTTGTAAAAGGAAGCTGGGCTAATTCTTTGTTCCCCTGCATGGGTCAGTGCAACTGTTGCAACATTCAGTAAATTCTTCTTTTTTTTTTTTTGCTTTGGATAAGTTCACTTTTACTACTTTCAGAATTTTGATATATAGGTAGTCCTGGATATTTTTGTTTAATGTCTCTCACTTTTCACCAAGATTTTACTGTATCAGTTAGGTTGTTAATGTTTAAAGTGTTATATATGCGTACCTTTAGATCATTTTCTCTGTCATCATTCCCTTCCAAGCACTCTTTATCAAGTTAATATTCTCTATTATATAAATGCACATATTATTAACACATTGTAATATTATATTAGTGTATTGTGTGTGTATGTGTAAAATCTGCTAAGTTTGTTTAGTGTGGTATGTCTGTATATGTTTTTAGGGCTGACTACTTGGTATTCAATAACCAAGAGGTCTCATCCCTGGTGAAGATTAGTTCTCCCCCATCTTAGCAGCTGCTGAAAAATCTGTCTTCCAAGAATTTACTGATATTATTTGTCTATCAGTAACTTTTTGGAAGACAGCTTTTTTTTTAATTTTTGCAGAGCACACATGCATTTAGCTACACACAAGAGGTCTGGCTTGAACCAGTGGGGCGAGGACAGTTACATGGGGCCACCATTGTCCAGGGAAAAGAAAGGTGATGGTGGAGGGGACGAATGATCTGAGAGAGTAGGGGCCTTCTGGTGCTAGGGAGACTTGTGAGAAACAAGGACAGAGGCTTAACAAGAAAAATGTGACCCTTAAGAGGGAAAGGGAGGGTGCTCCTTCCAGTGTGACCACTGCAATAAGAGAGCATCCCAGAAGCATCCATGTCATCCACTGACCTGAAGAAGATCCCCAGGGGTCCATCCTACCCCGAGAAGGAAGGAGTGGTTTCATCTTAGGGAATACAGGGACATGCCAGCTTTATCGAGCTGTCCTGGTTTTATTGGCTTAGAGCATGTCTTTGCCCAATTATAGTACTGCCCAGCTACTATTTCTCACCTAACCCAGCAAAAAAACACACAAGGTTCCCTGTTTACTTGAGGGTCTACCATTCTGAAAGCTTCCATGTCACATAAAACCTACATTAACCTTCTTAAAAAAATAGGGACATCAGTCATAATTCTAGCTATGTGCAAAGAAAGAGCATTAATCCTGGAATACCAATGTTGTCAATAAAACCAGGAGATATTTATTTATTTTATATATATGAGTGACCTGTCTTCAGGCACACTGGAAGAAGGAATCAGACCCCATCACAGATGGTTGTGAGCCACGATGTGGTTGCTGGGAATTGAACTCAGGACTTCTGGGAGAGCAGCCATTGCTCTCAACCTCTGAGTCATCTCTCCAACACAGATGACATTGTTCATAAACATTCTCTTGGTGGGCTGTAGATAAGGGGGAAGAACCCGCAGTGAAGGAGATCTTGTCTGTTTTAAGTTGATTCAAGGCAAGTCTGGGCTATGTCGTATGGCCTATCACATGTGTATGCACAGACACATGCACCCCCCCAAACAATGACACCACCAACAAACAGTTGCGATGTACTTATCACACAGACTTTCTTGGCCAAACCCTGTAATTGAACATTTGCATGGTTTCTGACTTTTCTTTATTATGAATAACACTTTGAAGGACACCATTGAGAGAAAGTTCTTGTTGTATACATCTGGTTGTTTCTTTCTACCAACTTCTAAAGGTTGGACCACTTAAGCATGTTGACATGGTCGAGGTATATGTTACACTATTGTGAGCTACACAAGCCTGAATATGTCCACACTCTTGGATACAGTCCCTTCCCACATGGACTTTGGGTCTGGCTGTGCGGTTTGCTCTGGACAGTGAGCCATTAGGGAGCACAGCCCTAGACAAAAGTACCTTAGTCTTCCCCCTGAGAATGCTATCACCACATTCCAGTTTGGCTTGCTGGTGACCTGTGGCATCATCAGCTGCCAGCCTCAAACAAGCATCGAGCATTTCAGACCATCCGGTCCTAGGTGGGTACCATACAACCACAACACCTGTGTAATCCCAGGGACAGTCCCATGGAAACTAACTCAGTTTCAAACCATAGAATCATCCAAAACGCAGTAGCCCCAGACACAGGACCCTGGCATGCTGAATGTCTTATTCTGAAGGACATTCAGGATATCACAGATGTGAGGTCTCAGTCTGGCCCTCTCCCACCTTTTCCCCATGATGCTGACTTGAATTAAAGAATTCTTTGACCTGCTTTCCTGAAAGTAGATCTTAAGGTCTTCCTTTCAGAGGATATCCTGTCTTAAGTCCACAGGCCAAGAAGAACCTGGAGGAACAGCCTTGCGACACAGTCCCCCAGCTCAGATCTTCTTATTTTTTGTTCACACATCCGTGAACAGCCCATAGTTTCCAAGGACCCCGGTCTTGGGGTCTTCATTTCTGAAGGTTCCTGGGCCACGTGTTTTTCTTGTGCTAAGCTTTCTCTTGCTGTAAGGATTTTAGTCGGGCACCTTGTGATAGGTGAGGAAAAGGCATTACCTTTTCTCTCGCAGATCAGGACATTCAATGATGCTGTTAGGGTACTAATTTTGGAGCGATGGTTGAAGAGGGAGCCAGGTGATACAAGCAGCAAGAGCAGATGTCCAGGTTCTTACGTGGTTGCCACAGAGTCATTTGTAATTCCAGATGGAACGTGACACCAGCTTGTCAAGGTGATGTCTGCCACAGGGGGGGCTTACTAGGCCTTCCTCTCATTCAGGTCATTTTTTATTTTTTATTTTTTTTTCAGGTCATTTTGTATGCACTTTAATGATACAGAGTTCTTAATTCCTTGAGTAGGAAATTCCCAGTTTCTTCTGTAGCAAGCACCTGGTTATATCCCAAAAGGCAGTAGTTAGCTAATATCCTTGGGATTTGAAATTATTGCCATGAGCTAACCAGGTATATTCTGCTTTTTGATACCCCCACACCCCCACAGTTAGAAATCTCCTGACTTAGTTTTTTTTCATAATTATTTCTTCAGTTTTATTGTTTTTGTCTTTTATTCAATCCCACGCTCCCTTTAAGTCTCTGCCTTCTGTCACGTACACGGCCAGGTCTCCATCATACTGGTTTTGGTCACCTTCCTCTCCCATTGGAATGATTCTCGTGTTTACACAGCCATGCACTGGGAGAAGCGTGTCCATAGGGGACATCGCGGCGCTCGCTCCTGGGCTTCCTTCTGCATTGCTGTCAGTGCACTGGGAGAAGCGTGTCCTTAGGGGACATCGCGGTGCTCGCTCCTGCGCTTCCTTCTGTCACTACCGTTCAGGGAGCATCATGGCCTCTTACTGTTTCTGCAGTGCAGGGGCAGAGTGAGCTTTCTGGGGCCCGAGATTCTCCCTGTCAGGTCTCAGTGTCACACTTTGTCCCCAGCAAGGTGGTTGTCATGGCTTTGAAACCAGACATTAACCAGGACACTTTGTGGCTGAAAGTCCTTCCAGGCATCCGAGTCCAGAATATGGAGTTTTGTCTGTAATGAAGATGTCCTCTGGGAAGCAAAAATAAACCAGTTTGTCTAGAGTATTCAAACATTCTTAGACTTCCCTCATGGCACTTATGGGCAACCTTTGTATGGCACCCAGAGCTAGTAGCGCAGCAAGTGTCATAGTGGGATCCAAAGTTCCTCAGCGGGACATGTACAGGGTTCCCTTTGACCTGGGCTTCTGTGTCTGGTCAAAACTGCACATCTTTAGAAATCTCTCCATAACTGATAGGCCCTTCCCACTGTGTTGCTGCTAATGTTCTTTTTAGGTTTTATTTATTTTTATTTTATGTGTAAGGGCATTTTGCCTGCATGGATGTCTGTGTACCCTGTGTGTGCAGTGCCCAGAGAGACTCCAGTTGTTTCCTCTCTGTAAGTCTTTAACGTTTGTTTCACTAAATCTGTGGTTCTGTTATCTGTTCAGTGTGATGAACAGGGTTTTTTTTAAGATTTATTTTTTTATTTTATGTGTAAGTGTATGTGATTGAGTGTATGTGCCTGAGTGTGCATAGGTAAGTCCACCATATGTGTGCAGACCCCCAAATCTTTGCCTCTGGAAAAGCAGCTAGTACCTGTGTTCCTATTGCTAAGCCATCTCTCCAGCTCCCCAACAGTTTTCTAGAACAGCTTCTTAAGTTTTTGGGTATTGCTTCTGTTGTTGTTGTTGTTGGTGGTGGTGGTGATGTGTGTGTGTATTTGAGTGGATTACTTTCAGGTGTATGCAAATATTTAAGTTTTCTCACCTTTCATTACAGAATACTGCAGAGACAGTGACTTAAAGAACAAGAGTGTATTTTATGTTTCTGTGGGGTTAGGGTGGGGTGCCCAAGGTGTGGAGGTTAGGGTAGGGGTGCCCAAGCTGTGGGGGTTAGGGTAGGGTGCCCAAGCTGTGGGGGTTAGGGTAGGGGTGCCCAAGCTGTGGGGGTTAGG
>LOEQ01004694.1:106499-129235 GCA_001685075.1 Bramus lutescens | reverse complement strand
ACACCAGTAGCAGAGACACTGAGAGCAACAATTAATAAATGGAACCTTCTGAAACTGAGATGCTTCTGTAAAGCAAAGGACACGGTCAACAAGACAAATGCCCCCTACAGAATGGGAAAAGAACTTAACCAACCCCACATCAGACAGAGGGCTGATCTCCAAAGTGCAAAGAACTCAAGAAACTTGACATAAAACTACCAAATAATCCAATTGAAAAATGGGATATAGATCTAAATCCCATTTAGATCACAGAGAATTCTCAACAGAGGAATCTCAAATGGCTGAAATACACTTAAGGAAATGTTCAACATCCTTAGCAATTAGGGAAATGAAACTCAAAACATCTCTGAGATGTCATCTTACACTGATCAGAATAGCTAAAATCAAAAACACTGATGACAGCTTTTGCTGGAAAGGATGTGGAGTAATGGGAATACATCTCCATTCCTGGTGGGAGTGCAAACTTGTACAGCCACAGTGGAAATCAATATGGCGATTTCTCAGAAAATTAGGAATCAATCTACCTCATGAACCAGCAATACCACTTTTGGACATAAACCCAAAAGAAGCAAATCACACCACATGCTCAACTATGTTCATAGCAGCATTATTCATAATAGCCAGAACCTGGAGACAACCTATATGTCCCTCAACCAAAGAAAGGATAAGGAAAATGTGGTACACAATGGATTACTGCTCAATGGTAAAAAGCAATGACGTCTTTAAATTTGCGGGCAAATGGACAGAACTAGTAAAAACCATCCTGAGTGAGGCATCCCAGACCCAGAAAGACTCACTCGTAAGTGGATACCAGACATAAAGCAAAGGATAATTAGCCTAAAGTTCGCAGCCCCAGAGAAGCTAGTACTCTCTTCCAGAAACAGACGGAAGCAGATGCAGAGATCTACAACTAACCACTGGGCCAAGCTCCAGGTGAGGAGAGGGACCAGCAACAATATCAACAAAAGGGGTCAAGATCATGATGGGGAAACCCACAGAATCAACTGACCTGAACTAGTCGAAGATCATTGACTTTGAACTAACAACTGGGGAACCACCATAGGACTGAACTGGGACCCTGAATACAAGTGATGATGGTGTGACTTGGGCAGTATATGGGGCCACTGGCAATGGGACCAGGATCTAACTCTAATGCATGAACTGACTTTGTGGAGTCCTTTCTCTATGTAGAGATACCTTGTTCAGCCTAGGCGAGGGGATTAGTGGGGGAGGGCCTTGGTCCTGCCTCAATGAGGTAATGGGACAGAATTAGTTGACTTCCCAGGAAAGGCCTTAACCTCTCTGAAGAAGGCATAGGGGATGGGGTGGGAGTAAGTTGGGAGGAATCTGAGGAGAGGAGGGAGAGGAAACTAGGATTGGTATATGGCTGTTCTTCCAGAGGTCCTGAGTTCAATTCCCAGCAACCACATGGTGGATCCCACAACCATCTGTAATGAGATCTAGTGCCCTCTTCTATCATGAAGGCACACATGCAGGCAGAACACTGTATGTAATAAATCTTAAAAAACTTAAATAAATGAATAAATGAATAAATAAAGGAAAAGAAGGAAGAAAGGAAGGAGGGACGGAAGGAAGGAAGAAAGAAAGAAAGAAAGATAGAAAGAAAACCTCTCAAGAAGTGAGAACACATGGGATTGAAATTGATCTATCATCTAAACGGATGGAACTAGGAAAGATCAGACTGAGTGAGATGGCCCAGGTCCAGAGAGGCAAATGATAAAGCCTGTCTCTCACATGACATTGACAGATCCAAGTCTTTGATGTGAGTATATAATCTGGACAAACCTCAGAAACCAAGAAAGCAAAAGGGGCCCACATCTGGGCTGGAAATGCTATCCCAAGAGCAATACTGTAGAAAATCTTACAAAAGCCCCCAACACCAGACATGAGATGACCTCTTTTGAATTGTTGTTCAGGGTTGTCCAAGACACTCTCAAACATTGTAAACAAAATGCTATTGCCCTTGGTTGACACCACCCCTTCTACTCCATGGGTGGAAGGTAAGTCCCTATTGCTGAAGACACTGCATGTCAGACACAGGACCTAGAAGACTTGAGTTAGATCTGGCCTGAAAGCTTCCTTTCTGAGGACTAGCTTTTACAGAGTTAGAGGTACTGTATGGGCTTCCAGAAGAGGGAAACAGCCAATCATTCTACCAATCTATGAAGCTTATGAACCACAATGACCAGAATGGCAAGATAACCATAAGGGTGCCATAGTGGCATACATACCTTGGCAGTAAACAATATCTTCCCAGTTGGACTGAAGACCTGGTCAACAGGATGGAGAGATGGCTCAGTGGTTGAAAGCACTGGCTGCTCTTCCAGAGGTCCTGAGTTCAATTCTAAGCAACAGTATAGTGACTCACAACCGTCTCAGAGGGATTTGATACCTTCTTCTGGCATAAAGGCAAATATGCAGATAGAGCACTCATACATAAAATAAATAAATATTTTTTAAAAAGACCTATTCAACAAGAGAGAAATCATACCTAGTACTAGAAACCTAGTCAATTACCTGGGGCTAGTAAAGTCATAGATCTTGGAGGTGAGCATACAACCAACACTTTAGTAAATCAACAAAAATCCCTAATTACATTTCAAACATGCATCCTTATTCCAATAGATAAGTATAGTTCTCACTCCTCATTCAGTAAGATGGAGGCCATTACAGAAAACTGCAACTCATCAAAAGGCAGAATTGTGGAATCCAGTCCTACCCGATTCATCTACAACACAACTCCTGCCCCTAAGGGTCAGGGCTCATTGTGAAAGAGGGGGTGGGAAGATTAAGAGCCAGAGGAACAGGACACTTGTGAGATAGTATGTCCTATAAACACCAGAGACCATGAAGCCTCACCAAAATGGCTCCCTAAACATGAGCTGAACAGGACACCACCAGTAGACACACTAAGGGGACAGGCTTACAAGGCCTCAGCCCTAGACAAAGAATGACGGGCAACTAAAAAATGCTGAGAACAGGAGCAATTATCTTCCCTGGGGAAAAACACAACAATTCATTTTCCAATACCAAATAGGCCCTGAAAACATACGTGCAAACAAGTATATGGACCGAACCAACTGTATTTGTATATTTATGAATATATACAGTGAGCAGGGTATATTTATATATTTATAATACGCACATACATAACACATATGTATATAACAACAATTAAAGAAAAAGAGATCACAAATTTGAGTGAAAGCAAGATGGGGTTCTTGGGAAGGGCTGGAGGGAGAGAAGGGAAGGGAAATGGTATAGTAGTGTTATAATCTCAAAATGTATATTAAGAAAGAAGTCTGTCTAGCAAAGGAGATTGAAGGTGGAGACACGATGGCATTTCTCTGCTGTAAGAAACAGTGACTAGTGGCGTGGATCTTTGGGGAAAGCAACTGAAGTTCACTAATGTTTTCCTTTCTTCTTAACCATAGAGAGCACATGCAGAAGATGGGAGAATGACTGGCGACAGCACCAGACTTGGAGATGAGAGAAACAGGGACATTTTACAGCAAAGCTCTCAAAAGGAAGTCACTGAAGGGAACTCCCTAGCTTGTAGTGGAGCAAGGAGTCGTGCCCTGGCCCGGTGCATCAGAGCTGGGTCAGAGGAGACAGAGAAAGAGCCTGAGCATAGCTATTCAGAAGCGGGAACTGATGTCTGGTCATAGCTGGAGATCTGTCTAGGGAAGAACATTATACCCAGCGGGCAGGTGGCCTTCCTGTCATCTCATGCAGGAAAAAAAAAAGTTGCCCTGGCTCTTCATCCAGCAGGTTCATGTTCAAGGCCCCTGGGCACTGAGACCAGGAAGAGGGAGTGAGCGGGGGCAGGGGTTTGGGGGTGGGAGCTCTTTCTACCACAGCTGTGAGAGGAAGGAGGTCATCTGGACTGGAAAGAGGAGCCAGGAGAGAACAGAAGGAAAAGGCTGAGGTGGCCTTGGGATGAAGACAGGAGGAAGGGAGTCATCAGTAGGCTTAGATTTAGCAGAAGCAGAGAAAGTCTTCTAGAGCTAGAGACGTGTGTGTGTGTGTGTGTGTGTGTGTGTGTGTTGGAGAAGTGGAACTTTCGTGTAGTTACATGATTTGGAATGTTGTATGGGATTGGCAGAGAGAGGTGTAATTCCCATTGCCTTCAATAATTAATAAATGACAATCTGATACATGCCCCTGTAAAGTGTCCATTGCCAAGTCCACTATAGGGAAAACAAGACAAAGCTGGCAGGCCACATTTTCTTGGATCACTCTTACTCCTCTGCTTCTGAGATTGCCCAACCCAAACTCCCTGCACTCAGGGTGAATGCACGCTAGACAGCACGCTCTTCACATGACTCACGAGGTCTGCATGATCAGACTTCTGCCGGAACAAAAATGAGGGCATAGCCTCTCTAAGGTATGGTTGAGGAGAAGGCTTTTATTGTAGGAGAGAGAGAGAGAGAGAGAGAGAGAGAGAGAGAGAACAGCCAGAGGCATCTGGAAGCGTCCAGAGCAGGGAGAGAAAGCCGTAGACTAACATGGTTGGTAGACTGAACCAGGTCATGAGAGGGGAGGGCAGGGGGGAGGGAGAGAAAGAGAGGAAAAGAAGAGAGAAGGGCAAGTAGACCAAGAGAGGAGAGAGCAAACTGTGCCAAGAGAGCGCAGGGTCAAAATGGCGAGGTTATATAGGAAATCAGAAGCTGAGGGAGGGAAGCAAATCTCATGGGCTGGAGAAGTTTAGGGAGAGGGTAGGGTGAGAAGAACTAAGAGGAGCCAGGATGCCAGCCTGGGACTCTGTAACAGGTACTTTCTGGGGGAGCCAAGAGGCCAGCACATGCTTTGATATGCTGATAGGCATCACAGACATTCATCCTGAGGTTTCTTTGGTGTCTAACATTGCCCACCTCTCTATTTCCCGCCATGGTGGCCTTCTTCTAGTTGATTTGTCTGACAGCTTTCCCCGCCTTGGGCAGGCCATACAGGCTGTTTTCTCCTTTTCCTTCTTTCTTTCTCTCGGCCAAAGCCTTTGACACACCTTCCTTAGACTAGTGTTGTCTAAGTCCTCAAGCTATCAGGTTCCTTTGCTCAGCTCTGTCTCTGGAACATTTATGAATAGGTCTTATCAGATTTTTAGTCATTCAAATGGCAGTTTCCATGATAGATTATTATTTATTATTGGTTTTCCTTTAGACTGTAAGCTTTGTGAGACTATACCTGCTTTGCTTATTATCCCTGTCTGCAGTGCCTACCCAAACATCAGGCTTTTCTTTGTTGGCCGATAGTCTTGGGTTAAAAAGGTATTCTCTGAATGAATAAATGAAAGGAAGCCAGGTTAGAGGGAATAACTATCCTAGTTTGGGTCATCTTAGGGAGCAATGAGCAGTGACTATTTCCAAGTCACGGCCATGCAACCTAGCAGATAGATCATCCCTTATGTGTGTCGTGTTGCAAATGTGGGTGGCCTCCCAGCATCTAGGCTCTGAGATGGAGGAATTGAAAACTGAGGTCAGTCAAGGATAAGGAGAGGTCTTTCTTAGGCTTAAGATGAATCAGGAATTTCCAGTAATGGAGAAGAGAAACTGAACCCATTGGGCTGCTTAGCGACCTTTTAAGGCCGTAGATTAATAAGAGAAATTCATCAGAAATGTTAGGCTACAAAGTGAGAACAAAGGACACAGGAATAAGATGCACTCCGACAGTTTGGACAAAGGCTCAGCTGCAAGCCCTTGAAAGGGGGAACTTTTATTTCTAAAAATTTTTATTTTTGCATTTTTCCTTTTTTATTGAAAATAGATTCTTTTCTCATAGAATATATCCTGATTACATTCCCTCCCACCTCTCCCACTTCCTCCTTACATCCGCTCCTATCTGTATACTCTCTTTCTGTCTCTCATTAGAAACTACTAGGCTTCTGGGTGGCAATAAGGCATTGACCCTGAACTGTTAAAAGCAGTTGTGAGGAACCATGGAAGCTGGCCAAAGTGTCTGTGACTGTCTCTCGAGCCAGCCACCGTGTCTTTTTCTGGGTTGTTTTATTTTATTTTTCTTCTTTTCTTTTTCTTCTTTTCAAAGAATGGGGATTAAACCACTAGAAACACACTTTGGTAAGCCAGATGTTTGTTTCAAATTTCAGACAGTGTGTTGAAGGGAATTAAGAATATTAAGTACTTCGCTGTCCTTTCTTCACATCTACACATATGTACACACACATAAATGCACACTCTGGCCCAAAGTATATTAGAGCATTGGATTTCCTTTTCCTGTGGAAATGGTTATCACACCAGGACTTTAGAAGGTTAGAAGATTGTTTTCAGGAGAACAGATGGTACTCAAAACGATGAAAGGTGGTCTCTTAACTCTTTCTGTATTTCGTTACTTAAAGTTTTTTTTTATTTTATCCAAGAACTGCAAGTAACATTTGAACCAATGCTGCTGTTGTGCCTTAAACAAAAACTCAGTGGTGACCAGTGTTTAGTCTGTTAAAACACTCTCTTTGAAAGAAACAGTTTGAGTCTCTGATTAGCCAGACTGCGGTATAGGTCTTCGCTGAAACAGATAACCGACCGCCCATTTTCTTTGGGAGATGCAGGTGTGGGTTTGATGTGTGTGTTCTGTTTGCACTGAAACAATGTACTTTTGTGTCTCCCTTTTGCTTTTCCTGACTTATTTCAGAAATTGTATAGTCTTTGGGGGGAAAGTCTTTTCTGTTAATATATTTACAATTCATTAAAGGATATGGAAAGTCCAAACCAATTACTTTTGAAAGCAATTTATAATCAAAGTGTTGAAGCTGTGTAAAAGCTGTGCCATCCGCATTTGATACTGAGTCACAGCAGTGCAGTGGGGAAAGTCAGTGTCATGTTCTGCCAGAGCTGGGACAGTGTTTCTCTAGTTTTTACTTACACTCTTTTTAATATATATATATTAAAGTTTATACCTTTTTTAGTAGTATTTGAAATTTCAAAATAAATATTATGACAAAAACAAAAAAAGAGAAAATACTAGGCTTCTATGAGATAACACCCAAACATAAAAAATAAGATATAATAAGATAGAATATAAACTATAAGTTCCAGACAACTAGGACTGCTACACAGAGAAACTATGTCTCAAAAAAGAAATCAACCAAAACCAAACAAACAAAACAAAACAAAACAAAAACCCATAAATGATTACATCAAATGTGGACAAAGCAAACTAACAATGAAAAGAGCCCCAGGAGAAGGCACAAGAATCAGAGACCCACCCATTCACACACTCAGGAATCCCATAAAAACATTAAAACTGGAAGCCGTGGTGCATACACAGAGGACCTGGTGCAGACCCATGCAGGCCTGTATTTGCTGCTTCAGTCTCTGTGAGGCAATATGAGCTTTGCTCGGTTGGTTTAGAGGGCCTTGTTCTCCTTGTGTCTTCCATTCCCTCTGGTTCTTAGAGCTCTTCTTCCTCTTCTTCTATGGGATTGCCTCAGCTCTGAGGGGAGGGATGTGATGGAGACATCCCTGAGTGTTCCAAGGTCTTTCTTTTGCTCTTTCTGCCTGTCTGGTTGTGGGTCACTGTATTTGTTTGAAAGGGGGACATTTTTAAAGTAAATTCAGTGACAGTGTGAAGAAAGGGGGATGCTTTTCCTCAGAGGTGGAAATTATAAGAAATTTAGGAGCTTAAATACTTAAAGGTAAGAATTGAGAAAGAGCATTGGAAATAAGGTACTTGTACAAACTTACCATATATACATATATACATGTATATATATATATGATATAGACATCCTCCCAAGTGGTCCTATTTTATGTAGACATCAGTCTTATCACACATGGTTCAATAACATGCAAATACTAAACTAAAAAAGTCAGTGTTAGAGACTAGTCTTCAAAGTGGCATACTTTTGCTTATGATCCTGCAGATAAAAAGCCATATCTGCAGCCCTGAATTCAACACAGCTTCTTTCACTGTCAACTGTTTGGAACCAGCAGGTGGACCAGGATTTTTTTTTTCTGGGCTTGAGGTAGGTGTAGCGATCCCCAAAGGGCTAGACAAGATAAATTTACCTTGGAGGCATTGCCAGAGATTTAGCTCCTACTTTTAGCCCAGACTTAAGCTCATCATAATCATCATAGTCTTTTCAGTGAAGCTATGGGTAGAGCATGCCATGACTTCAGCATGATGACAACCCAAATGGCTGGCTGAGCCAGTATGATTGAGCCAAGCAATAAGAAAAAGATTCAGGAAATGGAGTGAGGAGGCAGAGATGCTCACTGCTTTAATAGTCATCATGAATGAGCGACAGACACATCAGGAACTCACATAAGGGAGATGAAGGAAGTCAAAGGTCATTGAAGTCATGAGTCATTGGCTTAGGGATTTGAGCTGTGAACTGCTTTGTTCTTCCATTTCTTGCTTTCTTGTATCACCTTCTAAATTCCCTATGTTAAAATCTCCAGAATATATATAATTGCATACGTGTGTGTGTGTGTGTGTGTGTGTGTGCTGTATGACACTATTCTTGAAGACACATAAAAAAAACCTGTCTACTCATCCCAGATATGTAGATATGGAGCTAGCTACAGACCAGAGAAAGGATACAGCTGAAGTTCGACTTAGTGGAATAATGAGTTATATTGGGGTTCCTTATAGGAGCAGGAGTGACTCAAAGATGGCTACATCATCAAAAGCCCACCCTAGTGTAGAAAAGCTGGAAACCCAAATGCTGGAGACCTGGAGCTCAGTGCGTAACTTGCAGGCAGCTGGACAGGTCGGGGACGGTCATTTGCAGGCTGCTTAGCTGGTCTTCTTGTCTGAGAGTGTCTCTCTGCAGTTTTTGCTGCTTATGTAAACTTAGGGAGGTAGGAGTTTAGTGAATCTGGTGAGCTTCAGGGACTTTCTGAAGCTTTCGAGATGTTTACTTCCTGAGATCAGCAAGCTTCCCTTCAAGGCAGAATATTTTATCTCTGAGAAAATCATTGTGTGAGGGGTCTTCCTGTACCTCTTTCTACAAAGTATAAAATGTAATGTCTGAAGCTTTCTGGGTATATAGGCATTATAAGTTAGTGTATATGTAGAAGGGATATTCCAGTGATAATGGCTTAAGTCATAAAGGTGACTGTTTTATATGCCATGAAACCTCACCATATTTGGGCTCAGGGTTGGTTTAATAGGTTACTGCTACCATCAAGTCCCAGGTGTTTCTGTTCCCATCCCCCTCCCCGGCATCCTCAGCAAGTAAATCTTCATCATTTGTGTATCATGTCATGGTCACCAGGTGGTTACTGTAGCCCTTGATAAATGTTGAAAACAGGAAAAAAATACGAAATAATTTCTCCTGTTAAAACTCCTAAAGGCAATCAGTAAAGATCTTTTGCACTGAACGAAACTGGGTCACATATCTGACACTCTCCCTGAAAGCAGGAGAGGGTTATAATAACCATGTCTAGTTTGTCTGGACCTGGGTCTTGTCCTGGAGCCAACTTTCCTTGAATGTATGTTTGCCTTAAACTTCTATAAACTTGGAAGACCTTTAGTAGAAACTCGTAACATAAAATAGTGACTTTCGGGCAAGGTCCAGTAAAGTAACGGTAAAGCTCTCTAAGGAGCAACTTGACTTCGAGGACAGGGTGTGAAATTTCATAGAGCATAATGCGTTTTGAGTTTTGCTTCCCCTTGACACATGTGTTCGTTTCTATACATACAACAGTTATGAAGAATGGAGAGGGTGGGAGGAAGAGGGAGAGCGGGGGGCGGGGGATAGCACAGGGAGAAGCGGTATAGTAAACTGCCTTTAGCATATATCCTTAAGAAAGCATGGATGATGCTCGTTAGCTCTCCCACAGTGGATGCAAGTTGGATTTGGCTTCCAATCTTTTATTTTATTTTGTTTTATTTTATTTTATTTTATTTTATTTTATTTTCCTGTCTTAGTTTGAAGGTTGGTGTTTAAGTCAGGGTCTGCATAGCCTGCTCCCTCTTAGTTTGTTTTGGTTTCAGGACAGGATCTTGAACAGAAGTTCCTCACGCTTCTACTTCTGGAGTCCTGGGATTACAGAAGGGTACCACCGCACCTGTTGGTTAAGGACTTTCAGTGATTATTTCAACTGAGATTCTTCAGTTATGTGGCTTCAAAGGGTTAGGGTTAGCAGTGAGTTAGTGAATTGGGTCTAGATAACCCACTGCTTGTCTGGCTTTTTTTTTTTAACTTGACAATTTTTTTCCTAAGACTTATCTGGAATGAGGGACTCTCAACGAGGAATTGCCTCCATCCTAATGGATTGCAGGCAAGCCTGTAGGGAATTTTCTTGATTAATGACTTATGTGGGAGGACACGGCTCACTGTGAGCAATGCCACCTCTGGACTGGGGGAAAGCAGGCTGAGAACACCAGTAAGCAGCACCCCTCCATGGCCTCTGCATCAGCTTCTGCCTCCAGGTTCCGGCCTTGTTTGAGTTCCTGTGCTGACTTCCCTCAGTGATGAACTGTGACCTGGGAGTAACATGCTGAAATAAACCCTTTCCTTTCTCTAGTTTCCTATGGCCATGGTCTTTATCAGAACAATAGGAAGCAAAACTAAGAGGCCCAGCAAAGGCTCCAGCTAGCACCCCGATCTACCACTGCCACCATAAGTACCATCAGGTCTGCTGGATCCTATGGTCCTGATGCACAATAGCCTGGACTTGTTGGAAAGCCTCCTGTTCCCGTTCCCACTCAAAGCCAGCACTTTCCTGAATTACTTGATATATTGGCCAAAATAACACACCCAAGCGAGAAATGTACCGCTTCCAGAATCCAAAGAAGCCTTCTAAATGTTTCTTAGTGGTGGGAGTGCCCAGGTGCATCCTTTGTCTTAGAAGGAACACTTTTGCATGCCCCATACCTCTGGACTCCTAGAAATTTCACTAAGGTAGAAGGTCTCTGAATTTTGGTCAGCTATAGTTCCCATCCTCTGACGTGCATATGTGTTGCCAACAAATCCAAAGTGTTTGCTACCCCCTGCCCACTTAGTCCAAGCAGCATGATGTTGCCAATATAGCACACCAGTGTGCGATTGTGTGGAAGAGACAAACGATCAAGATCCCTTCAAACTGAGAAATAAAACTGAGCAGGGGGGGTTACTATAAGCTGGAGGTAAAACTGTAAACACACACTGCTGGCTGTGCCAGCTAAAAACAAATGACCTCAGTGGACCCTATGGACAAGTGCTGAGAAAACAGACATTTGCTAGATCAGTACCTGCATTCCATGGACCAGGAGGTGTGCTAATCTGTGCAAGAAAGGACACATCTGGTGCAGCAATTACAATTTGCAACTGGGGTCACTATTTAATTAAGTTTGTGATAACCAACTGTCATTCTCAGTGGTCCATTTGTCTTCTGCACAGATCAGTTAGGAGTGTTAAAGGGATATAAAGGGGAACCCCATTATTTTGAGATAGGGTTTCTTTGTGTAGCCCTGGTTGTCCTGGAACTAGCTCTGTAGACCAGGCTGGCCTCAAACTCACAGAGATCCACCTGCCTCTGACTCCCGAGAGCTGGGGTTAAAGGTGTGCAAAATCACCATGTGGCTGAACCCCATCTTTCAAGTCCTCAGTGTGATACCAATTTTTGAAGGCATCTGATTTGTTTTGTTTTGTTTTTGAGTATACGTAGACTAGGAAACATAGAGGGCCAGCACCTTTCCAGGGCTCCAGCATTAGTACTGCAGAGACATCAGCCCCATGGACTGAACAAGTACCAAATTCTTCACCTTTCCATTAGGAACCAGACCTTGTTAGACTACCTGGACCACATCCTTAAGCTGGCCTAGTAAATCCCCTTTTATTATTATATATTCATTCTATCAGTTTGGGTCCATAAGAGAACCCTGATTAGTACTGTTGTGGTGGCATTTCACAGGCCAAGGTTCCTAGTTCTTAAAGTGTCACCCAGCATTAATAAATAAGGGTTGAGAGACTCTATGCAGCCATTTGAAACTCAATAATAAAAACAATGTTCCTGTCTCATTTTCACTATACATGTGGTTGAAAGTTTAATGGAAGATATAGACGCAGAGTTCAGGAGTTTATTTGGTTGTTTTTCAAGACACGTAGGACTAGTTTGGCAAAACTGTTCCCAGTTCCCAGTCTACATTGTGTGAAGCATGAACCACCTTGCTCTGAGCTAGGGAGTAGTAGACACCACCCACTCCAAATTTATAATCACTTGGCACGCACCTCCGTGACCCGGGCTTGCCTGTAAACAGGCACTAGTGAAGGATCATTTCCAAGACGGATGCATCACCAGGAAGGAGGTGTTCTGGATAAAACTCAGACATGAAACCCATCATTCAAGGCCCTTAGGCAGGCTGGTTCCCCTCCAGGGACAAAAGAATCCATGTAATAGTAGTAATGACTGAACACCATGGGTGCAGTACTTACTAGTGACTTCTTTTAGTCTATAGCAGACTTCTTCCTGATGTTCTTATTTATTTTACTTATTCCTCTCTGTTGTTAAATTTCTGATGTTACCTGACATCATCTATAATGGTGCTTCAGGGAAAGAGGAAGAAAAAACAAGAACGATTACAGTCAAGGTATATATATACGTGTGTGTATGTGTGTGTGTGTTTGTGCGTGTGTGTATCTATAGATAAAGTTATAGATATAGTATAGATGTATGTTGTTTGTTTGACAGGGTCTCACTATGTAGTTTAGGCTAGCCTCAACTTACAATATATTACTGCCTCGACCTTCTAAGTCCTGGGATCATGGGTGTCTGCCATCATATCTGTCCAGGAGAAAAGATTAGCTAATTAATCATGTCTTTTTGACTTCGGCGCTGTGGCTGCACCTTAGTCTACTGCTGTTTCAGTCAGCGATTGGGACTCTGCAGTTACCAGCCTGCTTCTCTGGTAGGGATCTGGTCACTCAGGCTGCAGCCTGCAGGGAATTCTGTTTTCACAGGCACCAACTCTGTCACTGCTGAACTTCCAGAGATCCACCTGCCTCTGCCTCCCGAGTGCTGGGATTAAAGGCATGCTAAAGATAGCTTTAACTAAATCTCTATCGTTCTATTTATAAACAAGACTCAAGAGTCAAAGGCTGGGGAGAAAACCTGTGAGCTCAGAGAAGCTGGGTCACAACTAGCTCACCTCCTCTCCTTGCTGGTGTCCCTGAAGGAGAACGTCCTTCTGCTCCCCTAAAGCATAAAAAGTCCTGGCATTCCAAATCCCTCCCAGTGACTCCATGTCCATCTATTTAACTCTTTCGGATGCTCCCTGATGCTCTATGACTACTTTCTGTTGACTAGTTGCTAACGCAGCCTCCTGACCCAAGGCTAATTTTCCTTAATTAACACAAATACAGTCTTGGGTTTCACAGTGTGATCGAATATCCCCCGACAGAATCAAGTCTATAATCTAGTGCTTTTTCCTCCATTAGAGAGGGAAGAGGGAAATAAAAACAGAGGTTCTGTCTGAGAGCTGTGTGCTGAAGATGACAAGCAGCTGGAGAAACCAACATTTCATCTACTTACTTATTTCATAAATTTTTAACTTATTTAAACAACTGGATTCATCCCTCTATATCTCTCTATACCTGTATCTATCACATTGTATTTATCTATTCATCTGTTGGAGGGCATCGGGACTGGTTCCATAACACGACTAATGTGAACAGTTTGTCAAGCAGGAATACACAGGTAGATATGTCTGTGATGGGTTAATTAGTCTAAGTATATCTCAGAGTGGAGAACTGAATGTTATAGTTGTGCTGTGTTTAGTTTTATGTGAAACCTCCATACTGATTTCTATCATGGTTGTAGAAATTCCCACCAGCAGTGTCTAAAGGGCCTCTTTTCTGCACATCCTTGACAGTCATTTGTTCCTTTTTGGGAGGGGGGAGGTTCAGGAGACATTCTGACTAGGACTAGGGTAAGACAGAATCCCAATACAGTTTCATCTTCCATTTCCCTAATGGCTAAGGATGCTGAATAACTTTTCAAATTCACTTTGGCCGTTTGTATTTCTTGTTTGTGAACTGTTTGTTTCATGTATTTGCAGATTTATTGGCTGGAGGATTGATCTTTGGCTGTCTAAACTTTGAAGTTCTTTGTAGATGCTCTCCAAGATTTTCTCCCATTCTGTAGCTGTCTCTTCACCCTGGGGATTGTTTCCTTCCCTGAGCTGCCCTTTAACTTAAGACAATCCCATCCATCAGTTTTCGGGAGAATTTCTTGTGCTACCGGGCTGTGTTTCAGAAAGTGCTAACTGTATTCCACGTTGAAGTATTCCCCCTGCTTTCCTCTAACCGTGTCAGGGATTCCAGTCTCACGTTAAGGTGGCTGATGTGGTTTTCAGTTGATCTTCCTTCAGGACAAGGCATATAGTTCTGGCTTCACTCTGACACAGGCGAATATCTACTTTTCCAGCACACTTGTTGAAGAGACTGTCTTTTCTCTGGCCCGTGTTTTTCTCATTTTATCAGAAGGTAAGTGGTCACAGCTGTGTGGGTCTTCTCTCGTAGTCTGTATTGTCTGTTCTTGTGCCAGTATCATGTGGCCTTGTGACTCTAGCTTGCAGTAAAATTTGAAAGCAAACACTGTGATACCTCTAATGGTTCTTTGTCCTTAGCATGACTTGGGCTATTTGGGGTCTATTATGCTTCCACATTAATTTTTTTTAGTTAAAAGCAATAACATTTTCATTAATTCTTTGAGACTTTCTGAGAAGGTGTGTTTTGATCACATTCATTTGACACTCTTCCTCTCGAACTCCTTCAAGGCCTAACCAGTCTTCCCACCCCACGCCCAAATTCATGTCCTTGTTTTTTTTGTTGTTGTTTTAATAAACCTTCACGTCCAATTTGCGTTGCTTAAATGTTAATGGGTGTGGGGGGGGGCAGCTAGAGAAGCATGGTTGATCTACCAGGGTCAGCCCTTAAGAAAAAACACTGACTTTCCCAGAAGCCATCGGCTAATTATAGCTCCTCAGTTAGTGTTATAGTTATAGTTATTGTTATAGTAATTGTTATAGTTCTGCAGTCTGTCTTCCTTCAGGTGAGAGCATTGATGGGTTGACCTTGTACAAGACCTATGCAGGCAACTACAGCTACCTGAGTCTTGCATTTCCAGAAGACACTGCTTCTCACTGGTCTTTCGCAACCTCTGGTTCTTACAGCTTTTCCATCCCTCCTCTCCTGATGGTCCCTAGGCCTGCGGGGAGCACTCCCATGTGCGGGGAGCACTCACATGTGTGGCTGAGCACTCCCATGTGTGGCCGAGCACTCCGCAGTCACTTATTCTCTGCTCGTTGACCAGTTGTGAGTTTCTCACAAAGAAACTTCTCTGTTGAGGCCTGAGGGCTTCACGAACCTGTGGGGAAAGAGATGCGAATTTGGAAGGCAGTTAGATGCGAAGCCTGTGTAGCAGAGTAGTATTAGCTGGTTTAACTCTCGGGCCTGTGAGTTCCCCTACGTCCTGGTCTGCTCTAATGTGATTTCTCTATATCCTGTGACTACTATGTGTGGTACCTCAGCAACGGGATATCACCATCGAGTTCTTGTGGGCAACCAATAATGGCAACAGTTTGTATTTTTCTGGCTGTTTGAGAGACATCCCTGAACAATAATTTGAAGGGAGGTTTCCTACACCCAGCACTGGCCTTTTTATTTGGCCACCTATGGCTTCCATAGGACATTTATTTATTCATTCATTTATTTATTTTATTTCCATATGGGATGTGGTCGGAACTTAAATGGGAATTGCATTGCACTGAATCTGTAGGTTGCTTTTGACAGTGCAGCCATTTTCATAGTACTAATTCTGTAGACCAACGAGTTTAGAGGCATCCTGTCTTCCAATGTCCTCTTCCATTTCTTTCTTCAATATTTTTATTTTGGGTTCTCAAGACAGGATCTCACTATAGAACCCTAGTTGTCCTGGAACTTACTGTGTAGAACAGGCTAACCTCAAACTCATGGATCTGCCTGTGTCTGCCTCCTGAGGGCTGGGATCAAAGACGTGTACCACAATGCCCAGCCTTTCTTCAGTATTTCAACACTTTCACTATGGAGGTCTTTTAATGGTTTGGTTTGCTTTTTCTAACGTCCTTTACCTTCTGCCTGTCATTCAGGCAGATGCTCCCACTTTCCTAAGAATGCTCAATTCAAATACCCTGGAGTGGCCTATCGTCTAGCTGGTATCCCACATGTAAAGAAACACAAGTAACAAGCAAACACAGCCCTGCGATCTGTGTAAGCAAATTTTATCTCTGTACTTTCCACACCCACTAAGCTTAAATCCTCCCACTGGAGAGCCGAGGCTGTGAAAGTCGAGTAGTCTGCTAGGGCTTCAGAGTTCTCCATCTGTACAGCAGTGACCCACACAGCACATAGCTGGCTCCAGCAGGCCGTCTACCTCCTCTCCTCAGGCTCAGGGCTCTCAAACTCCAGATTTACTCTCAATTATTTTCCTCTTAGCCGCAAAGGGTGGGGTTCTTTCTCTCTGCACATTCCACGGCCTGCTCTGCGCCTCCTGCTGCCTTCACTTTTAGGCATGTAGAGGTCCAGCCTTCAGCATTCACCTCCGCTGTCTCTCTGGTCTATCTCCTGCTGCTCTCCCTGATTTGATTATGCCTCATTACAAAGCTCTCAAAGGATCCCAGTTTTAAGCAGTAAGCTCTCTCTCTAGTAGTACCTAGCCATAGACCTGTGAGTCACGGAGAGTGGCAAAAGGAGCTTCTTCTCCATTCACTGGCCTGTCTGGCTGCAAGAGTCACCGATTCATCAAAATTCGCAACTGGACTTGGAGCTTTGTAGCGCTATGAGTAGGTTTGCCGGTCTCTTTTGGACCTGGCTACCTGGCTTAGCTTTTGGGTGAGATTTCTGCTGTCCTTCCCTTTTCAGGGAGCTGAATGGGGTTTCTTTGTACTGAGTTGCCCTTCTGTTTCTTGGTGAATTTCTGACTCAAACCCTATGCTTGCTAACCTTGGAGCATGCTCCCTGGGAGACCTCCCAAGGAGGCTGCCAGTCAGGTGAGAATCTGCTCTGCCCCACATCCAAACTTCACACCTGCAAAATCTCTACCCAGAGTGCATAGCACACGGAGATCCCAGCAGGAGTCTAGTATTCCCACTCCCTTTTCAAAGATGGAGAAATTGACAGAGTCACTGACTTCGGTCATATAAATAGTACTACCTAAACCACAGTCTTTGTGATTTCAAACCCCATCTCTTGAGGTTGTCTAGCTTCTAACCGGATTTTTAGGTACATAGTTAGACCTAATCTCCTAATTTCTCTTTCAATAAGGGGTGGCCATATGACAGAGTCCTTGTGAATGGAATGTTACCAGAAATAATGAATGCCATGCCCAGGTTTAGCCCATAGAAACTGTTCATGTCAAATACCCTGCCTCATCCTTCCCTGTGAGATAGATGTTAATATCCAAGGAAACCCTGAGAGCTACATCTAAAGGATGATAGAAGCTTTGTCATCCTAGGTCCTTGGACGAATAAGAACTTTCCTCCACTATTGACTTCATCTCATGCAAAGCCCGGTGGAGTTCATATTGGGAAGATGAAGCTAGCCAAGTCATGACCTTAGCTAAATCAAGATTCCAGTAAATGGTGGAACCTAAATATGAGGCCATTTGCTTTTGCCTCCCTCTGTAATGAGTGAAACTACAGGAGCTACATCCTTCCACAGGACTTGCTTGAAAAACAGAGAAAACAAAGGTACCCAAGGAAACGACGTTAGCTGTTTTTCTTTCTGTTGCTCCCTGCACTACCCAAGTATAGCCAATTGTATGAATTGGGTTAGATGATTAGTGCTGAGTTTCTACAACTCATATGAAACAGTGGAATGATAATAATGAAGCCAAAGAGCTTATAGCTGGCCAGTCCCTGCTATTCTGTGCCACTGGGTTAACAGTCTCAGACTGCAATCCTTCTCCCTGCCTCTGAAAGTCTTTCTTGGCCTGTCTTCACCACCTTAGGTAAACAGCATGCCGCTGGATTGCAACATCCAGCCTTTTTGCTCAAAAGCCATCTGTGGGCATGGTGGGCATGCTTTAAGAAGGACTTGCCAAGCTCCATCAGTCTTCTTCAGGGTCCTCTGGCTGACCTGGAAGAAATGAAGACGTTCTAAAGTGCACCTCTCAATCTGACCATCAGACTACTGAAAGAGTGCACCCCAAAGAAATGGCAGTTTCCTTGAGAATCTCATGCTGATATAAGGAAGAGATATCAGTGGCAGGGTGGTGGGACTTGTCTCTTGAGGTTTCACACAGTTCTAACAACTTCTTAGACTGCCTTACAGGCTAGTGGTGGGCAGGACCACACCTTGGCAGGAACCTCTTAGAGGTGCATTTCTTTGGTGCTCTATTGTGAGGGCACACACAGATGTGAGCCTGTTCCACTTTGACTAAAGGGCAAAGAGTTTGAGCTTATTTTTGCTCTTTCAAAGTTGTTGACAATAGGCGTGGCTACAAACAAGCGATCCTGATCTAGAGTGTGGTAAATTAGTATTTTGGGTATAGAGGTGATCTGCTCCACCTGGATCAAAGGTCAGAGAATTCAAGTCTATTCTTTATGTCATGTTAATGAAGTCTGTTGCTTCCTCCCTCCCCTTTTGGGGTGAAGTATATAAGCATGTGGGGAAAATGTGGGGTTCAGTATTCATTGTATGCCCCTCCTGGTGCTGTCTGTGTTTCTGTCTCTTATTTCTCTTCTATCTCTGTTCCTTTTGCTTAATAATTCTAATCCTCGCGCTCCTACCCTGGCACATACGAATTTTGTCGAAGCTGGTCCCCAACACTCTATTTAATAAACTTTGATCTCATTTCAGGAGCCCAGAGACTGGGTGCTCACTGGATCTCTGTCTCTGTGGACCACTGAATAAATCCCCCTTCTCTGCTTTCTGTTATTAATTTGCCTATTTTTATTGGCTTATGAATGACAGGTGGCCAATCCTGACTTGGGGCACAAGTCATGACCCCATGTTCAGTAATAATCCTACAACCACCCCTTTTCAAGGAGAAAAAAATAAAAAAGTAGCATTTTAAGTCATATGCCTATGTTACTTTCAAAAGGAATGTAATTTAAATTAACAAAAAAGAAAAGTAGTAAAAAGAATCACCCTTTTTAGACTAACAGTAAGGAGACAGAAGAAGAGGCCTGGTAGCTCTAAGCATCCATTTGCCTTGAGTCTTCCTTAACAGGAATGTGTTTTAAAAGTCAGGCATTTCTACTGCTGCTGGTGGGCAGAGCCTGAGGTTACTGACTTATCAGACCAAGGTCAAGGGTCATCTGTGTGCTCAGAGCTCTGAGCAGAAGGCAATTGCATGTTATCAACTCTCCACAAAACTTTGGGGCTGGTTCCAGATCACGGAGGGCCTGCAACCCTGGGATGTCACAAGGGCCAACTCAAATTGAAGGGAGAAGACTAGATGTCTTTTTGTCTTGTTAGATTTTTTTTTTTAAGGAACTTTTTAAAATCAAGGGCTTAGGAAGGAAGAGCCAGGCCTCTCACCAGGCCCTCTACTGTTGGTCCACATTCTAAGGCAAATCAATTGTTTCTAAAGCTTGTTGATACCCTCCCAAGATTCCCAGTGCACTCTGGGTTGGGGTCACTGCTTTGAGTACGGTTGACCTTTCCTCTCTTGTCACTGACCTGTGCTAGATCTGGACGTTAGGGCACTGACCTATAAGCAAATAGTCAGTGTTCTGGAAAAAGCCCGATTTCTTTTCAATGCTTTATTACTATGAAAACTGATGTTTGGAATGGCTATACAACCCTGACTTTCCACAGTGGAGTTTCTGGCTTCTTCTGGCTTCTTCAAATTCACATTTGTAGGTAAGTGACTTGCATTTGCCAGTAACATTTTAAGTCTCTGCTTTCCAAGTCTGTTCTTATCTTTTTCTTCTTTTTAAATCTCAGTTTATGGGGGTTGTGTTTCAGATTTTCCAAAAGCCCAGTGTTGTCATATGCTAGGGCTACAGCCCTTGGGTGTGAAGATACAGGGCTGCATTCTTAGTATATTCAACGAGGGAGGCCTGGTGACTGTCTTAAAGCAGTGCTATTTGTACATCAGTTGTCTTGAAAATGTGTGCATGCTAAAAAAATAGGTGAATAGATAGAAGAAAAAAACAGAGATAACCCAAAGTAAAAATGCTAGAGAAATGCTTTTTAAGCTTGGCATTATAAAAACATGACCCTGTTTGAACTAATAATCACAAAAATCTCAAGGCTCATCAGAGGCTTTAAAAGATCAGTTATTCTCTTCTTGCCTAAAACCTTCCATGAACTCCCATTGTTTGTGGGATAAAGCCCCAAGACCCCAGCATTAAAGAACCAAGGATCAACAGCAGCTCCAGAGGTAGCTCACACCCCAGCCAAGACCCGTTGTTATTCTTCAGTCCTTGCTCCTGTTCTGTCTTTGGGTTCTGGGCCTTCCATATGCTCTTCCCTTCCTTCCTTTCTTCCTCTGTCTACTTTGAGTTTCTCTCCAGGGCAAATTCATGGTGAATGTGTTCATTCCAGAGATTCCCAAGCTAGTGCTCATTTATCTCCTTCATCTATGGTCATCATATCTGCAATTTTTTCCAGGAGTCTATCACCCACCTTTTGTTCACTTCAGAAGCTCCATAAGGGTGAAGCTAATTAGAAGGTTGATGCTCTAGGCAATAGTTTAGTTAAAAAAAATCACATTTTTTGAGAATTTTCTTACTCTTCTGAACTGACTTCGTGGTGCTGGAGTGGGAGGATTTTCTGTAAAGAGCCAGGAAGTAAATACAGTGAAGGACTTTCAGCTTATGTTGGAGGAACTCAGTGATGCGACCAAAGACAATAACAAAGGGTGAATGTAGTAACTATATTCCAATAAAACCATGGGAGAGAGAGAGAGAGTAGGCAGTCATCTGGTTGCCCTTATTGCAATAGGAATATAAAATTCTTTACTCTTAAACCAGTTTCTGAGCGTCTGTTTCCCCTTCCTTCCTTCTTTCCTTTAAAAGAACAGTTAAAGTTCCTTCCTTCCCTCTTTCCTTTCTTTCTTCCTTCCTTCCTTCCTTCCTTCTTTTCCTCCTTCCCTCCCTCCCCCCCTCTCCTTCCCTCCCTCCTTTCTTCCCTTCTGTAACACCAAGAGTCAGTTGTTAGTGTGGACCAGGCCCTTTGATAAGATCAACCATTCCATCAGCTGCTCTAATCTGGAATTTCCACCAAGCCATGGTGCATCTTGGCCACCATGAGGCAACACAAGAAACCGGTGGACATTAACATTTTGTGTCCTGTATGGCTCTGAGGACCCTGTGTCTGTCTCCTTCCTCTGGAGTGTCTCCCAGGCAACCATGCAGTTTCTGGTCTCTGCCCTTCTACTCAGCAGTGGTCTTCCGCAGGTTGCTGCCCATGCTCTAAGATATGATCAGGGACTGACCTTGAGTGTTTCTTTCTGAGTTGATAAGATTCCATCTTTCATCAGCAGAAGTTGAACAGAAGGTTACACAGTAGACAGGTTAAATATCACATGTCCTTGAACAGAGAAGGACTGTGGGATGTAATCAGTCAAGTCTTCTCGAGGGGTTCCTACTTAGGTAGCCGTGTCAGTCAACCACTGCTTAGAAATCTTAATTTCTGCCTTAAACTTCTAGATTCTCTGATGTTTATGAAAACTGATTTCTTTTGAAAGTCCTTGAAAAATTTCAATCTTTTCCTGAAAGATTTGGAGGAGATAAAATAATTCAATATCTTAAAATTCAAATAGAAAACAAATAGCATAAAATCTTGTTTTCAGCTCTGAATTCTCTTAGGCTTGTCAAAAAATTATTATTGCAAATTGTTAAGAAATTCTGATTATAACTTTCAGCAATGGATGATGGTTTAGCATTATAAGGTATTAGCTGAGAAAGTAGGATTTGGTGGCGTTGTGACTGCTTCTGTTGGTAAGGGAAGAAAACAAACAAAAAACAAAATAAACTTCCAAAGGAGGAGGCCCATCCTCAAGATCCTGCCAAACAAGTATGTTTATCATTGCAAACTGGATTTCTGAATTGCTAGGGTTTCAGTCTAGGAGAGATGTCCTTCAGGACTGCTGCAAGCCTTTCCTGAGATCTTTCCTAAATCATCCAGTGGGTGAAAACATGCTCTTGTAACAGATGGGTTGCGTTCTGCATTGTAATGGTAGGAGACAATCCACTCTGCATTGTAAGGGTACGAGACAATCCATTCTGCATTGTAGGTAGAAGACAATCCATTCTGCATTGTAATGGCATGAGACAATCCATTCTGCATGGTAACGGTAGGAGACAATCCATTCTACATTGTAACGGTACGAGACAATCCATTCTGCATTGTAGGTAGGAGACAATCCATTCTGCATTGTAACGGTACAAGACAATCCATCCTGCATTGTAACGGTACTAGACAATCCATTCTGCATTGTAGGTAGGAGACAATCCATTCTGCATTGTAAGGGTACGAGACAATCCATTCTGCATTGTAGGTAGGAGACAATGCATTCTGCATTGTAACGGTACAAGACAATCCATCCTGCATTGTAACGGTATGAGACAATCAATTCTGTGTTGTAACGGTAGGAGACAATCCATTCTGCATTGTAACGGTATGAGACAATCCATTCTGCATTGTAGGTAGGAGACAATCCATTCTGCATTGTAATGGCATGAGACAATCCTCTCTACATTGTAACGGTATGAGACAATCCATTCTGCATTGCAGGTAGGAGACAATCCATCCTGCATTGTAACGGTAGGAGACAATCCATTCTGCA
>LOEQ01004694.1:68941-87052 GCA_001685075.1 Bramus lutescens | reverse complement strand
AGCTTCACAGAGTTAAACAAATGCAGCATAAACAAAAGCAACACACCTTAAAATTCCCCAACATTCTCAGGCTGTATTTTCAGTCGGATTCTAGCCTGTTTTCTTGATTATGTTCACTTAATGTATGCAAAGAAGAACAATGATCAGGTTTGATATTTAAGGCCATACATTTCTTCAAAACAGCTTTATCTTAAAACAGTTACTATACCACAAATCCATCCACTTAAAATGTGCCATGCAGGCAGGTTTTGTTTGTTTGGTTGTTTTGTTTTGTTTTGTTTTAACATATATTCTCAGAGTTCTTTATCCACCACTTCAACCAGTGTCTGGACATCAGAACATTTTCATTTACAACAAAAGGGAAAAACAGAAAATCTGTACCCTACCTATTGCTCCCCAGCTTCCCGTCTGTTATGTCTCCGCAACAGTAATTGATTTTCTGTGTCCATATATTAGCTTATTCTTGAGATGTCATAGAAATGGACTCATGCAACATGTGACCTTTTTAAGACTGGCTTTTAAAACACTTAGCATAATGTTTTTGAGGTTTTTCTATGTTGTAGCATGAATCTGTATTTTATTTCTTTTTATTTGTGAATATTTTGCTATGTGGTTATAATGTTTTATTTCATTTTGTTGATCTATTGGCGGTAATTTTTTTCTGCTTTTTTGCTATTGTAAATAGCGTTGCTTTTGTCATTGGTGTACAGTCTTCTGTGTGGATGTATGACTTCATTTCTTGCAGTTACGTGACTCAGAACAGAGTTGCTAGGTCACTCACATGTGATGCTTCGAGGAACTATCAGACTATTTTCCAAGTGTCTGAACCATTTGCATTCTCCCTAATGGTGTATGAGGTTAGAATTTTTCTACACCTTCACTAACAATTGTTAATTATTATCTTTATTTTGAAAGTGGTTATACTAGGTCTAATGACTCCCTGTGATGTCTGGTCCTAATCCCTGAAACTTATGAATGTTACCTTATATGGAAAAAGGGTCTAAGCAGGTATAACTAAATTAAGGGTCTAGGCTAGGCCTGGTGACATATGCCTACAATCCCAGCACATGGAAGGCTGAGGTTGGAGGATTACTATGAGTTCAAAACCATTCAATCTTCACAGGAGTACGAGGCCAACCAAGATTCCATCTCAACCTCCCCCTACCACACACACACTAATAAAGAAGATTCAGAATTTGGGGGGTGGGGGGAGTGGGAACGAGTCCACAGGTGTATACCATCATTGTTTTTAATAGAAGGAAACATCAAGACCTGACTATTGGGAGGAGAGAAAAGGTGACAGGGAGAAGTTGGGACCAGGTTGTCAAGGTCCAATGAATGTCAACACATTCCAGCAGCCAGAAGAAGCAAGTTAGATTCGGCCCCAGAGCCATTGGATAGTTTGTGGTCCAGCTCTCTTTACATGGTGATGGAGGTCCAGAGGAGCTTTCAGAGTTCTGGTCTTTAGATGGAGTTGAGTCTTCAGGTCTGTGGACTCCAGTATGGCAGGGATAGGAAACTCATACAATAAATACCCTTCTGGTGAGTGGGAAGTAGGATCTCATTGTCGTCACAACACTCAATGTCATCTCGCAGCTGCTGACATTAGGCGTCCTTCTGGGTGCTTATTGGACATTTGCAAATGTTCTGTAGAAAGAGTGTCTATTTAAATTGCCCTTTACCAAACTGCGTTAAATTTCTTTTTATTATTGAGTTGTAAGAGTTTATTTTTCTAGTTATAAGTCCTCTACCAAATGTGTAATTTACAGAAAATTTTCTCATTCTTTAGGTCTTTAGGTTGTCTTTTCAATCTGTTGGTGACGATCTCTTAAGCCCTAAGTTTTTCATTTTGGTAACCCCTACTTTATTTTTGTTTTGTTTTGAGTTTGGTGTTATATCTAAGAAACCATCCAAGGTCATGAAAACTCAAACCTATGTTGTTTTTTGTTTGTTTGATTGACTAAAGTTTTTAGACTTTTATAGTTCTACTTAACACATTTAGGTCTGTGGTTCATTTTGAATAATTTTTTCCTCTATAATAGGAGAAAGGGCTTTGATTTAATTCCTTTTTCTACACAGTCAACTACTTAACATTATTTGTTAGCAAGATTATGCCGACTTAAATTTTTTTTCACATTTCATAGTCTCAGAACTCTTGTCAAAATCAATTTATTAAGCATATTATTTATGGTCTCTCAGTCCCTTTCCATTGATACACACAGTTATCCTTACGCCAGCAGCACTTTGTTGACTGCCGTGGTGTTGGAGAAGAATCTGAGATGAGGAAGCAGGAGCGTACCAACTTGGTTCTTTTCCACTAGTGCCTATTCTGGATCTTTTTTTAAATATAATTTTGAGGCTCAGTTGATTTAACTTCTGTAAAGAAATAAGTCAGGATACTAGGGTTTGCGTGGAATCTGTAAATCAATCTGGGAGAATATTGTTCTCTCAGTAGTAGCCTCCCTTTATTTAAGTTGTCTTTAATTCCAACGAGGTTTTATAACTTTAATAGTATAAATTTTGTATGACTATTACATTTCTTTGCTAAGTATTTTGTTCTTTTCGGAGCGATTGTAAGCAGACTTATTTTCTGAATTCCATGGCAGATTCTTCAATGCTGTTGTGTAGATATACAATTTATTATATGGGCTGATCTTGACTTCTGCAACCCCATTGTCCTATTTATTAGTACCAATAGACTTCTAGTGGATTCTTTAGAACCTCCTGTCATGTGACAGAGAGCAGTATTTCATCTCTCACTGGATGCTTTATTTTCTTAGTTTTATTTTTTCTTGTCTCGCTGCTCTGAGCCAGTCTTCCCATGCAGTGTTGAGCAGGAGCTGTCACAGTGTGCGCCCTTTTCTCTGTCTTGACTTCGAAGTCCTTCATTGTTGAGAATGGTGCAAACTGCAGGTTTTCACAGATGCCTTTGATCTATTGAAGGGCTTGCCTTCTATTCCTGGTTTGAGAGGTTTTTAGCCATTAAGAGGTACTTTTTTGGCAAAAACTTCTGTTAGTGTTTGTGAACTTGTGTGTGCAGATGTGTATGGAGACAAGAGGCCTTCATTGGAAGTCTTCATCAGCTGTTCCCCATCTTATTTTTATTTATGTTATAAAATTAATTTATGATCTACGTCAGACATGTATATAACACACTCTGGGCATAGTCATCTCTCCACCCTCAATTTTCCTTCTCACAAAATCCTTTCCTCTTTCTGCTAGTATGCCCCATCCCACTTTTAGGTCTTGCGTTTTGTTTTTGCGTTGGGACCCACTGGGTTCAACAAGGGCCATTCGTGTGAGCATGGGTGTGGGGGTATCTGCTGGGGCCCTGAGAGCTCACTGGTTATTTCATTTGAGTTGGGGTCTTTCATTGAACCCAGAGCTTACACGGTCTGCTAGATGGTTGACCAGAAATCCCCAAAGGTTCTCTTGTCTCTTGCAGGGGTTGTAGGTGTGTGGGGCGCGACCGGCTTTTTCATGAATGGTGGGGATCAGATTCAGGTTCTTGTGCGACTGTGGCAAGTGCTTTATCAAACTGAGCATTTCCCGGGTCTTCTAGTTATCTAGGATTCTTGTGACTGTACTCATTAGACATATCACCATGTACTTTTTGATTTTTTTCTTATTAATTTGGAATTATAGAGTGAATTTGAAAGCATTTCTTTCAAGCTTACATTTTTTAAGTTTTAAACCAAACATCGATATTTAACTAGTTGGTAAAATTTATCAGTGACGCCATCTAGTCTCTCCCTTGCTGGGTGGTTTTGATTGTTGATTCAGTCTCTTTGCTGTCTATAAATCTGTTCTGGTTATCTATTTCTCTGATAAAATTTTGAGTTAATACATTAAGATTGCAAATATATTTTTGTACGATGAGACATTTTGACATTTGTATACATTATGGGGTGTCTAAATTACCCTAATTAACATATATATCATTATATATACTTTGTATGACGAAAACACTTAAAAGCCCCCCTTTTTAGAATTCTCAAGTATACAAAGACACAGTCACTAGCTGTAGTTGTGCTGTGCCATGGGACTCTTATACTGGATTCTTTTGCTACCAAATTTTCTATCTTTTGATAAAAATCTGCTGGTTTCCTCACTCCCAGTTCCTGAATACCATTTTATTATTTCCTGTGGGTTCCACTTTTTCAGACTCTCTGTATAAGTGAGATTGCATGACATCACTTCCTGTATCTGGCTTATTTCAGTTCATGAAAAGGCTTCCAGCTGAAAGGGCGTCCCCTTCTTTTTGAAGGCTAAATATTATTCTATTGTGTATATGCTACATTTTCTTCACTGAGAAATTGTTGGACACTTACTTTGATTACAATATAGGCAAGACTGCTGTAAAATGTGTATTGAAAAGCGAAGGAACTAGAACTACATTCATTAAAAATAAAATGAACCTACCAAATTTCAATATTAATTTTAGTCACAGCATTAGAGACTGTGGTGGTATTGGTGGACAGACAGTATTCAGAAATCACAAAAATAAGCATGCCTATTATTTTTTAAATAAGGATGGAAGGAAATTCAATGGAGGAAAGATAACTTCTTATATGATATCAGAGCAACTAGGGGTTCATGGGGAATAGAAGTAAAAACTGTAAGAAGGTGGACTCAGGAGACCCATGGACTTAAATATTTTTTAAACTATCATTTTTTATAGCTGTATTTGAGATTACTTTCATGTTCTAGGCTAGGCAATGAGATTTTTAGACTTGAAATCTGAAGCAGAGCACATAAAAGAGAAAATGGTTTTTTGTATTAGAGCCAAACTCAGGTTACTAGGGAACGGTGACAGCTAAAACCTGCCCCTAGTAAGAGACGCTTGTGGGCTATAGTCAGTGGAAAGCTAGGGCTGATGGGAGGGTCTGTCTCTTCCCCGTAGGAATACGACAAACGCATTTTAAAATGTTCCTCTGAGGTGGAGAAGGTGAAAAGTTGGCTGATTCCCTAGAGGGGTGAAACAGTAAGCTCTTGATTGACAGCTCATGTCTTTCTAGAATTGTCTTTGCAGGCAGTCCAACTGACTGGTTAAAATCTTTCTCTGCATGTGAATGAGCAAAAGGGGCCAAGCTGGATCCCTCTGGGTCCACTCTTTTCTAGAAACTGCCATGTGTTGTCACATAGTTGTAGCATCTTTGTGTAAGAAAATGAACAGGGTGAGCATATTTGTGGTGCTATTGCTGATGTAAACTTTATTTAGGGATTTGACTGGATCAGTTACAACGCTAAACTAAAGAAACACAATGCCTTCCCCTATTTAAGAGAAATATGTAGTAAGTTTACGTTAAAGCCCTCTAAACTTACCAGTGTAAGCTCTGATAACTGGATCCTACCTGTAAATCTCAGCGCTTTCCCCTCTTTTTAAGGTTGTTGGACATCGAAGGTGAAATAATGACCTACTCGGGCATCTACGCAGGAATCGGTGCGAGTGTCCTTATCCTAGGATACATTCAAGTTAGTTGAACCTCTGTTTTCTTTACAGACTGACATCTGGCCTTGTAGACACCACGATGAAACTGGAAATGCTGCTTTTAGCTTTTGAGCTGTTCAAAAACCCTAAGAACCGCAGGTCTACTTAAGGAAGATGTGAGAGACCTGGACAGTTCAGCCGACGGTTGGACCAGTCGGTGCAAGCCATTGCACAGGGAAACAGAGCAGACCTCTTTACCCCTGACATCCCTGTCTGTTCTGCTCTTCTCAGCCCAGGCAGGAAAAGCTGCAGTATATCTGTAGGCTGAAGCTGAGCAGCATGGAGAAAGACAGGCATTGAGAGATTAAGAGAGCAAAGAGTATATTCCTTTTTTTTTTCTCCTTCTTTGCTGAGGTCTAACCAAGTGGCATTCCAGGCCCAATTCTGTAATTCTGAATCATATTTTCTAGCCTTAAGTGATAAAAGGGTTTAAGGCTACTTAAGCTTTATCAAAGAAGAAAGATATTTCATGTTTTGTCACCTTCTGTAGAAACAAAGGTAATGAATTCTCCACTTCACTTATTGAAGGATTCCAGGTAACATTAATAGTAAAGAGAAACTGATCTATTTCTTACTGTGTCTTCACATGACACTTTTTTTTCTTTTTTCTTTCTCTTTTTTTTTGAGGGGGGACTTATTAGCAAATGAGATTCCCTGCTTTGAGCATGACTTTTGTCTTATATTGTCCCCAAATCATTTTTTGAACACTGTACATGGATTACATGGATGCCTAGAGGTTTATACCAAGGAGAAAGCAGGGAAATGACGTGCAAAAAGAGTGAGTCTGGAGCATCCGTGTCTCAGTGTGGATGCTGTAACCTGTTTCCCTTGATGTAGACAGTGAAACCCAACAGGCAAAATTCAAAGACAGTGGCCTGTCCCCCTACCAGAACCGGAGTCAAAGCCGGATCTCTGGGTACCCCTGCAAATGTTGAGCTCACCTCCCCATTAGCAGGGGGTGTCAGAGCTCGTACGTTAATGTCCAAGGAGAGTCACTTTGTGAATGACTTTCCTCTTCTTTTCCGCTACTTCCAACCATAACCATGGGAAGTGTGAGCTGTCAGGAATAGGAGAAGAGAATAAACGAACATACTCAGCGCTGCAGTGTTAAACATGCCTCTGTCCACTTCCAGATAAAATTCTGGGTCATGGCTGGGGCTCGTCAAACAAGGAAAATGAGGAAAATTTACTTTCAGAGGATAATGAGAATGGAAATTGGATGGTTTGACTGCACTTCAATAGGAGAGCTGAATTCAAGATTCTCTGAGTAAGTAGCTGGTACAACTATGCTATAATGTATTGTTTTGATTAGAAAAAACATGATTATAAGTTAAGTCCTTGTTAGTCTAGCAGGTGAAAGCTGGAGGTAGAATGATCAGAAGTTCATGGGTATTCAAGGCCAGTCTGGGCTATATGACACCTTGGTTTAAAAAAAATCAAATAAATAAATAAAAATAAATTAAACTTTCATAGGTATGGCATTTTTATAGATAATAGCTTATAATATAGTTAGTAAAAACAGGTTATTACAAATTTGTTTGTAGATCATTTATCAAAATATTAGACATGAGTTATTACAGGAGTGAGTTTAGATATGTGACATTGTTTGACATAAGGTGAAACTGAGAGACAGCCATGACATCCTACACACACAGAAAACATACACTTGGAAATAATTATTTTTCTGTGTCTATGAAGGCACAGAAACAAACCCAGAAATAAATTCTAAAAGTAGCTGAAGAAAGTTAAAAGCAATAACAGTAACAAAACAAAACACAAAAAGTAAGCAAAACAGACCCCAAAACAGCTTACAGTAATGGGACCTTGAGGAACTAAACTCTGAAACCTTGCAAAGGTCAGTTAAGTATACAGTGCAGATGAGGCAGCCAAGCCTGAGGGACGCTGGTAACTTGGGACTCTGAGTTATACATACCCTCCCGCTTACAGTAATGTAGTTGGCAGCCGAGCTCCTGTGTGTGTGTATGTGCATGTGCGTACATACACACACACACATACACACATACACACACACAGATACACACATACATACACACACACACACACACACACACACACACACACACACACTTCCAAACAATGAACCTAGCAACCCTGGATCCCCCACCTATATTGACTACATGTTCAGATAGATCTCTCTAAGCAACAGGGTAAATTTCTTCTCCCCTAACAACCATCAAGCTCTGGCAGTTTCCACTGAAAGTATTTCTGGGTATGAAGACCAGAAGGACCTGAAGCGCTTTTGAGAACCCGCTCAGCAAAGCCAAACTGTCCTTGGATAAACTTTAGCTTCCGGAAGATCCCTATTTCCCATTGTATGCCTATGCATGATTGGGCATGCATATGATTAAAGTCAGATGCATCATAGGAAGAGATATGCATAATAGGAAAAATAATAATTCTCTGATCTATCAATAAAAATAGAAAACCATCAAAACTATGCCCCTTAGCAACCAGCCTCTCTTTTCTTTAGATCCCATAAAAACAGATCCCAGGTTACGTGGCTTTGGAGCCCCTGAGTACTCTCAACTGTGTGCCCTGTGGTCGACCTTGACGGTGTATTCTCTATACTCTCTACTATCACTTAAGTCTGAATAAAGCTATTTGGCTTCTTTTGCAAATCTTTGTGAACCCTTGTTTTCAGTTCTCTGGATAAGAGGCTAGGAACCTGGAAACTTCTGGTTCCGATCTATCTGTCAGTAACAAAGATGAGGGAGAGTGTAATTTCCAGTGTCTAGAGTCCAGAACTTACTTTTCACTGTCTGTGACCATCAACAGCTGCTTAACCATCACTAAAATACAATGGTTAACCTCTGGGTAATGTCTTGGGTTCCTCTATTAAATAGCAATCCCTATTTGCTCCATCTAGACAAGAGATTAAGGGAATACTCAGGCTTGTGAGTTTAATGCAGTTATAGTCAGCCAATGTTCTGGGATACTTTACAGCCCTGCTCCAAAGCTCTGGAATAACTAGAAGCCTGGTAGGAGGCATAAGATGAGCAAGCAAAGAAGTAATCCAAAGTAATACATATTGGGTACTCACTATACTGAGTATTGCTCTATATACTTGCACATATTAATTAGTTTGACTCTCACAACTGAACACTAAGGTGGGTTCTGCTAATATCATCTTTTTATAGATGAGAAAACTAATGCACAGAGAAATTGAATAATTTTCCCAAGAAGTGCTGGTATTCAAATTCAGATTGTGGTTCCAGAATTTGTGTTCTTAGCCACTAGTCTCTACTGCCTACAGATAGAATGTAATAAACATAGACACAGTTATAGACAGACAGACAGACAGAGACAGATACACATACACATATGTAATCAGACAGATACAGAGAAAGACAGATATATAGACAACCAGACGTATACAGATTAATTATTTTGCTATGGAAACACAGGGAGACAATATGAGCTTTTCCTGGGGGTGATCCAGAGTGTCTGAATCTGCATCAGCTTGAAAGCTGAGTTAAGACACACACAGCTGGACCACAAGGAGAGCAGTAGCAATGTTTCAAGGTGGAAGAATTCTTCAAAGGTTTGAGAAGAAGTCCTCACTTCTTATTAGAGAGCAAGAGTGGGCAGAGACGTAAAAGAAAGAGAGAGTGAACTGTTTGAATAAACACTTGAACCAGCGGAATCCAGTCGTATTGATCTGCCCCTCTCTTATTTCTAGTGATATTAATAAAATCAACGAAGCCATTGCCGACCAGATGGCTCTTTTCATTCAGCGCATGACGACAGCCCTCTCTGGGTTCGTGATAGGGTTCTACAGAGGCTGGAAACTGACCTTGGTTATTATTTCTGTCAGTCCTCTCATTGGGATCGGAGCAGCTGTCTTAGGGCTGGTAAGAATGTTTGTTTATTTACGTATTTATTTTTCGCTTCATAGGAAGATACACATTTGCAGTCAAGACAGGCCAAAACATAACACTTGGGTTCCTTCTCCATGTATGGTCAATGTGATTATCATTATATTGGTTTCTAATGTTTGATTATTCCTCAGAGTTAAATGATGCTCCACAGAATATAAATTATCGATGTTTTAGTAAGGTTTTTATTTGGCTAACAGCAATCTACTGCATTCATGAAACATCTTCTGTTCTCTCAGGTACTTTGTAAGGGATTTCACACCCACTATCTCTAATGCTTACTCAGAAGGAAACTTAATACCATTTAGGAGTCAATAAATGGAGCTCAGAAGGGAGCTATTGAGGACTTCACAGGGAGCCTGATATCAAATCCCACCTGGTCTCCAGCCGTCCCTTGCTCCCCATGCTCAGATGCTCAAAAGGGCACAACTACACACACATTAGCAATAAGTCTTCCAATGAGATGCCTGACTTCTCAGCTGTGCCTTCAGGCCATCTGAGCCGTTTAAGGTCAGGCTCTGTGGATTCATTCTCAGGTGTCATCTCTGGTATAGGCTTTGTCCCTCACTTGAGTTATCCAGACCCAAGTGTAGGAATGGGAGTTTGGGGTCACTGCAGTTAAAGGTCTTCCCTCGTTTCAGGAATTATTATTATTTTTTATCTATAGAACACATTAAAAAATGTTTAGATCACGGGTCATGGTATGAGGCATGCTGAGGTTTTGCTATCAGATTTCAAAGGGAACGCAGGAGCAATCCTTGGATATCATTGAACAGCAGCTGCCAATCACCACGGTGATAGTGTCTAGTAGACAGGTCACCCATGACACTTCCCAGGCAATACAGGAAAGGGCTGGAAGTGACAGCAGCAAAGAGCTCGCTTTATAAAGCCATGTGACCTGGCCACTCGCTGGCGTTTATGGCTGGAGTAACACATTAACCCTTTGAAGCCTCAGTTCCATTGTCTTTGATACAGCCTAAATTGTGCGATAACTCAAATACCATCCATGTGATACATTAAGCAGTGCCTGGCACAAAAGCCTATTGTCAAAGAGATATTTTATTGTTTTTAAAAACCCACAAGACCTTGCAAGCTTTACAATAGGTTTTCCTCTTTCTTGTCTTGCTCCAGAGAACCTCAAATTCCACTGAAGGCCCTACTGGGCTCTGAAAATTTTTTGATCGGCTTTTATTTTTTTCTGTATTTGTTAATTTTTTCTCTAAACATATGATAAATTAATATCTGTATTCCCACGGGCCACAAACTGTATTTTTGCACCCCAGAGATGGAATGATTGCTCAATGAACTTACTTTGAACCAGACTTCACAGTACAGTTTCTGGTGTCACCTAAGTGCCTAAAATTCTAGCTTCTCAGTCTGGCCGTGGTGGCACACGCCGTTAATCCCAGCACTCGGGAGGCAGAGGCAGGCAGATCTCTGTGAGTTCAAGTCCAGCCTGGTCTATTAGAGCTAGTTTCAGGACAGCTAGGGCTGGTACACAGAGAAACCCTGTCTCGAAAAACCAAAAAAAAATTTTTAGCTTCTTGATCTGGAATGTTCCAGCTCTGTGCCGACCTCCCTTTGCATTCATGTCTATGCCTGGTTGTCCCTGTAAAATGACAACAGCAATTTGGTGGCACGAAAGTCAAAGATAGGATACACACACACACACACATACACACACAGGGTATGATGACACACTAATGCTGATTGTGGATTTTGTATGTCTCTGTCACACCTTTCTCTTTAGGATGAGAAACACAAGCAATTGTCAGATATTACAAAATATATGTTTCTTAAACTCCCAATATGTCCCATTCTTAAGTAATGCGGCTTTATAAAAAAGCTGATATCACTCATAATTTTTAATGTTCTAACTACTGTGCAAAAATGTGTGTGTTTCAGGAATACATTAGATAAAGGTGGGGCTAAAGCCGTAAAGCCATCATCCACCGCGCTTGAGTGTGAGTGTCCGTGTAGGGAAAACAGTTTTCAATTGCAGATCTTATAAAATGTGGACTGCGGAAATACTAAAGATATTGTTAAAGTTATTTTTATTTATCTTGTATTTTAGAACCCTGTCTAATATTTTGCTAGTAACAGTTCTCCTAAAAGGCTAAGGGGGAAACCCTGCTAGAACACACACTTTGGTCATCTACATACTGAAATACCACTATTACCAGACTCGAGGGCACTTTAACTCTGAGAACATTTTCATTGAGGTGGACTTTTAATATCATTTTGGTATATCAAGCGTCAAATACCCAGGGGTGACGTTTAACACAAGCTAATCTTGGATTAGCTCTTTTCATTTGTTCCAGCAAAAATCCAGCGTTTTGTTAAACCATACCACCTGTTTGTTTTGTTAACTGAACCACTGACTGACAGGTTAACTTCCTGTTTTCCCCCTGGTGAATTTTAGAGTGTGGCCAAATTCACAGAGTTTGAGTTGAAGGCTTACGCCAAAGCGGGATCTGTTGCTGAGGAAGTCATTTCATCGATGCGAACAGTGGCTGCTTTCAGTGGCGAGAATAAAGAGATTGAAAGGTAGGTTATTTTGAACGTCTGCTGGTTTCCTAAATTTCATAAGTTGATACAGTTCCTTGATTTTTCTTTGTCCCGTACAAAGTGGCAGATCCACTGGCATTTAGAGCGACACGGGGAGCAACAGGAGGGGGTATTTGCTCAAGGTGGTTCAACCAGAGTGCATTAAAAAGTCTAAAACAATGTTTTTATTTTCCCCTGTGGATCTTGCTATATAGACCAGGGTGGTCTTGAGCTTGTGGTCTCCTGCTTTGGTCACCTAAGTACCAGAAGGAAAGGTGTGTGCTACCACACCCAATACAGTATACTTTGGGGGATGGTTTCCAGAGAGCAGAGATAGGCAGGCAACTTGTTTCAAACTCTGGTGATAGAGAAATGTACACATTATACTTCATGTCAGCCTTCAGCAGCATTTACTGTCTTTAAAGAAAAGCCTACATAACGCAGAAATGCAAAGGACAAAGAAAACTCAGAAAACAAAACCAAACCTGATACACTGAAAAGCTCCCAGGCACGATGGAAACCACTCACAGAAAAGACAGCCATCAGAAAGGGAGAAGCTGTATGTAAAACAAACTTTATGTCTGACAAGGGATTGACATAGAGAACTTGGTATAGAGAGATTGGTATAGAGAGACTGGCGTGTAAGGAACTATAAAACACTCACTAGTAACATAATGATTAATCCAACTTGAAAATGAGCAACAGAGTTAAACTGGACAGTTTGCAAGAAGACACACAGGCAGTGTCATCACCCTGAGGAGCCATCATGGAAACACAGCTCAAAACCAGCCCACAATACTATCTCACCCTAGTAAGAATAACGGTTGGCAAAATGGCTAAATATAACAAGGCCAATAAGGATATGGAGCAAAAGGAACCCTTGCACACTGTTGGTAAAAATACAAACTAGTAGATCTCTTACAAAAACAGCAAGGAAGTTCCTCAGTCCCTTGAACTGAGAACTATGTGATTCAGCAATCCCGCTACTTGGGACATACCCAAAGGAAATGGAATCATTATGTGTAACATGTCTGCATAGCATATTTAGCGCAGTGGTGTTCATAAGAGCTAAGAAATAGAAACAACCTTGGTGACTATTCATTGATTGATAGATAAAAAAAAGTGCAGTACATATATACAGTGAGACAATTTGGTCATGGAAAAAAACAAAATTTTATCATTTCTAACAATGGGCAAAGTCAAGCAAAAGATTTACGCAATTGCACGTGTATCTGTGGAGTCTAAAAGCCTCGATAGCACAGAAGTTAGAGTGGAAGGATGGTTGCCAGAGGCTGGACAGAGTAACAGGGGGAGACGGGTGGAGAAAGGGTGATGGAAGCATTTGAAGCTGGGAGGAAGTTCTGATAAGCTAATCCACAGTTCCACAACTATGGATAACAAGGTGCTGCGCAGTCCAAGAGCAAAGAAGGATTCTCAAAGTTTGTCTTTGGGGTTTGTGTTTGGTTTTTCAATGTGTAGCCCAGGTCAACTTTGACTTGCTTTGGACTCTTCCCACCTCTGACTCTTTTGTCCTAGAAAAACTAGTTTGCCCTCATTCCCAGTTGATCAGTGATTGAGACTGTTGTATTTGCACTCTGATTTAAACATTACATTATGTGTACACGCATCAAAGCATCGCATTTTATCCCATCACTATCCATGAGTTTTTATGTATTAGTCAAGAATATAACTTAATTGACATTTTCAAAGACCACGGGAGCCTGGCACAGCAACTCATGCCTTCTATCCCAGCACGAGGAAAGCTCAGGCCAGAAGATGTTTACCTTTATTAAAATCAGTTGGTTCATCTCTTCGGGGAGGGGAGAAAGAAAGAAAGGAGAGGGAGAAGGAAATGACAGCATGATCCAAACTGAAGTTCCACGTTTTTCATTTTCTTAGGGTGATATTTTATTTATTTGATGGGGAAGAAGGTGTTGTGTGGGCTCAGGTCAGGTGGGTGAAGGGCAGGAGTCAGACCTCCCTGTCCACAGTGTGGGTCCTTGGGCTGGACTCATCTGGACAGACTCATAACCTTTCTTTTTAATTGAACGTGTTTTGTGAAGCTACTGTGCTGTTAAATGCATTTAATAACTTCTATAATTTTGTATGCAGTCAAACAAAAACTAGCCCTGATGAATTATGACAAATCATTCCAGAGACTAATTTTTAATGAGAGTAAAACGTAATTTGCAAAAATAGATGTAGTTGTCAAAAATATGATTGTATAGCTGGGTGGTGGTGACATACACCTTTATTACCAGCTCTCAGTACACAGAGGCACATAGGTCTCTGAGTTTGAGGCCAGCCTGATCTACACAACAAGTTCCAGGGTAGCCAGGGCTATACCGTGAAACCCTGTCTTGGGAAAAAAAAAAGATTTTATTTATTCTTGTAATTTAGTTAATATATTTTGAGCCTTTTAATTTGTTTGTTTGTTTGTTTTTTGAGACTACAGTCTCCCTATGTAGTTCTGGTTGGTTCTGGAACTCACCAAGTGACTAGTCTAAGCTGTTGATTTGGAGATAATTGCCTATTTTCCGATATAAACCTAATATATATATTCCAAGGAAATACTTCAAACGTAAATAATAATAGATCCCAAGCAAAAATATTTGTTAAAACATTGTTTTCTCTTGGGCTCAAGTCTTCCCACTATGCCTCATCCTAGCCGTGACCAACTTAAGTAACTTTGTTTGGGGGTGACTATAATCACCTCATAAAATTTTGCATCATGACCTACCTTAAATGTTATACCCTGAGCTGCTCCAGCCAGCACTGACTCAAACTTTTTCTGTTTACAGGTATGAGAAAAATCTTGTGTACGCCCAGCGCTGGGGAATTAGGAAAGGAATGGTGATGGGATTCTTTACGGGGTACATGTGGTGCCTCATTTTCCTTTGCTATGCGCTGGCCTTCTGGTACGGCTCCTCGCTAGTCCTGGATGAAGAAGAGTATACACCGGGGACCCTGGTCCAGGTACTTTGGTCTTGTTTCCTACATACCGTTTTTCCTGCTAGTTTATCCAAAAAGTCTTCATAGTAGCCATAAGGATTATTGCTTTAATGTCCAAGGCAGGAAAGCCCCAGGGGGTTACTGAAGTCCATCTGCGGGACTAACAGTATTAAGACATTTTAGTGAAGAAAGCTGATCATGTGGGGTGATGAGCAGCAATTTCATGATTTCCATAACCAGAGATTTTGCTGTTGTGCAGCAGTGGTCCTCCAGCTGATGCCCAAAGACCATATACCATGGAAATGGAAAATCATTGACCTCTCAGCTAAAAATGAACAGGTCATAAAAGTGAAGTTAGTAATAGCACAAGATATGTGCCTAAATATTATGCTTGTGATTAACACATCACACCAGGAACATCTTCAACTGAGTAAGTTATACAGGCGTATTTCATAACTCGATTGTGGGATGTCATGCCGTCATGAATGTTAGAGCTGCGTTCATTCACAGTGTCCTCTCAGTTAGTCACTCCGCAAGCTTTGACGGGGCATCTGCTGTGTTCTAATCCATCCAAGGCACAGTGGACAGCAAAAAAAAAAATGGTTCTTTTTGTCCCATTGGGAAAGATAAGGAGTAATTAACCAATCATGTAAGTGTGTGATGGCTAACAGGGACATAGACTATAACACAGAGGCCGGGGAACATTGACGGTAAATAGAGGGTCAGCTAATATGTCCAGAACAGAGAAAAAACAATGTTCTGGTTGCCCCTGACAATGCCTTTCTTCCTTATTTTAACACCTCTGAAGGTGGCAGTCTGCACTTTCCCAGCCAGGCCTTGCACACTCATCTAGGCTTGCACACTCATCTATTCTTGAGTTCTGTTTACAGCCTTTGTTCTTCTCCTTCGGGGCACTTGTGTCTTGGTAAACTTTTGCATCTGTTTGCATTTATCCCTACCCCTTTCTGTCCTCAGAGAGTAAGGTCTATGTGGTTCGCGGTGGGGGGTGGGGCTTGCATTGCTGTGGTGATGGAAATAGCCTCATGGAAGATTTTTAAATAGAGTGTTTTGGCTGCGGATTCTGGATGGTACAGGCCCCAGTTGAACAATGGAAAGTACCATGAATTAACTACATGAAAATTTATCATTCAAAACCTACTGTTTATTACAAACACCCCTAGGGGAAATGGCCATGGGGATGAACGTCCAATGCCAGTCATTCTGAGCAAGCTAACGAAGCAGAGGAATGTTTAAAAATTGTTTTTGTGTTTGAAGAACGGACAGCAGGCATAGCTTTGAACTTTGTTTAAAAATATTGAATCTGATAACAATGGCTCAAGTGTTACATCAATTTTGAAAGATGGTATGAAAAGTGGTATTATCATAATTTGCATTTCTCCCTGCAACTTAGATCTACTTTTGCACAGCGGAAAGTTTCAAGTACCGTAGGTCTGAAATCTGATCCTAAAGTTCCTTCCTCTTATTGATCCACCTGCTTCTGAAAGCTTTGGCACTTGGGCTGGTGGGACGGTTCAGTGGGTAAAGGCTCTTTCTGCTAAGCATGGCGATATGAGTTTGATCCCCAAGGGATCGTAAACCCCATGAAAGTAAACTGACTCAGGCAAGGCATCCTCTGACCTCCACCCCTGCACTGTGGCACACATGCAGCCCCAATGAACAGATAAATAAATGTAATTAAAATCATTTCAAAGCTGTATACTATACATTTACTAACCAAAGAGACCAATAGACAAATTCAGCGCCATCTCTTCACTTTACAGAAACACACTCCTTGAGTAAAGTTGTTCTTTGTTTCTATGTCTATGAAATGAGAGGAATTCATGAATGAATGTTCTAAGGAGAAATGAATTACTAAATTGAAAATTAAACATCCACAAATTCAGCTAAAAGCTCTGAGTAAAACGTTCCTCCTGTCCTAGCTTCAATTGTCAACTTTTCACACCTGGAAAACTGCCTCAATGGAGAGATGGCATTCATCAGATTGGCCTGTGGGCATGTGCGTAGGGCACGGTTTTGTCTCGTGTCTTTGATTGCTGATTGGTGTCTGAGGGTCCCTATTGTGGGTGGTGCCATCCCCAGGCAGGTGGTCCTGGGCTGTAGAAGAAAGCGAACTAAATAAGTCACAGGGAGCAAGTCAGGGAGCAGTTCCACTGTGGTCTCTGTTCCCGTTTCTGTCTTCAGATTCCTGCCTTGGGTCCTAGCAATAATAGGTGCTGACTTGTAAGTCAAGTAAACCCTTTCCTGCCCACATTGCTTTTGGCCATGGTGTTTAGACAACAGGAAAACAAACAAAAGCACCTTGGTAACTGTCTTAGCGACTTTTCAGTTTCTGTGAAGAGGCACCATGACTAAGGCAATTTGTAAAAGAAAAAGTTTACTGGGGGATTTCAGTTTCAGAGATTGAGTTCATGACTGTGATGATGGGGAACATGGCAGCAGGCAGGCAGGCGTGGCACTAGAGTATAGAATGGTGGCTGAGAGAGAGGGTGTAGCTCTGGCTGTCCTGGAACTCACTCTGTAGGCCAGGCTGGCCTCGAACTCACAGGGATCGGCATATGCCACCACCACCTGGCTAAGAGCTTACATCTTGTTCTGCAAGCATGGGGCAGAGGAGATAACTGGGAAATAGCTTGGGCTTTTGAAACCTCAAAGCCCACTCCCAGTGATACGCCTCCTCCAACAAGGCCATACCTCCTAATCCTTCCCAAACAGTTCCACCTGCTGGGGTGCAAACATTAAAAAAAAAGAGCCCCTGGGGCCATTCTCATTCAACCACCACAGTAGCTAGTTTCTAGTGTTATGATTCTCATCTTTAAGTTTCTTGGCAATTCAACCATGAGATCGTCTATTATGTGTGTTTATCCTGCCACCCACATGCTGCAAGTAGCCAAAGGAAGCTATGAGTGTGGCCCAGCAAAATTTCTAAACTTACTTAAAACATTGAGATGTGGAGGGGCACATTTTTATGTTTTGTTTTGTAACTTGACTGTTTAACTTTCAGATGGCAGTGTTGGTTGGCCACACCTGCTAGACCTTCCCTGGGAAGTCCACCATTTCAGCGGATAGTTTTTAAACACTTACTTTGTATAGACATAGCTTAGTGTGTATCGCTAACATTTCCATCATCAGCTATTATCTTCCCAGTCTCAACTTCAAATCTCTCTCTCTCTCTCTCTCTCTCTCTCTCTCTCTCTCTCTCTCTCT